>SJYV01012136.1:1277985-1330137 GCA_006410875.1 Neotragus pygmaeus | reverse complement strand
TGTTCTAACTCGGACTCAGCACAGCTCTGTGAGGAATGCTGAGGGAACTCTTGGCAGGGGACCATCTGCGTTCATCTGACATCATCTGTGCACGGGCCACCTGAGTGTCGGGGAAGTGGGGAGCTGACAGGAGACCAGGAGGCTGTGTGCTGCCTGGGAAGCACAGGACCGCCCGCCAGCCCCGCAAACTGCAGGATGCGCAGAGCTGAGGAGAGCCCCAACAGCTCCAGGGCCACCACCACCTCCCCTGCTCTTAACTGCTGGGGACCGTCACTGCCACAGAGCCTAGGGAGACAGCGCAGTGTGAAGGCACCAACCTGCCGTGCAGGTAACTCAGCGGGGCTGCCCGTCTGGGGACCGGCTGGGGAGGGTCGCCGAGGTAACTACTCAAGCAGCTGCCAGGCCTCGGAGAGCCCAGGGGCCTGGTGCCAGAGAGGCTCATGGCCAAACTAAACTTGGGGCCAGGGCAGGGGGAGAGAAACGGAGGGGCCGAGAGCAGACGGGGGGGTCTGTCACAGGTGCCCGTCAGATTACCCAGTGAGGAGCTAACAGCACCCGGGGCCCTGGGGGAACCGCCGTGAGCAGAGCTGAGTGCCCGGTGCCCTGGGAGTGAGAGGATGCTCAGCGCGCACGGGAGCAGGGTGGTGAAGCCCACAGTCCTGGCTGGCTGCACTCGAGGTGAGCAGCGTGTCTCGCCACACGTACACGTGCAGTCAGGGGCGTGTGATCCTCAGACTGACGGGCAGCTGTCTTTTGTCAGGGAAGCAAAACAAACATCGTATCTGGGGCTCTCATGCTCGCTCTGGGAAAACCACAAGCCACATTCAGGAAACTCAATATGCACTAGAGCAGGGGTCGGCACATTTTTCTCTGTAAAACAGTGGACAGTCCATGTTGAAGGCCCCGGGGGTCTCTGTTGCCACTGCTGAACTCTGGAGTCGCCCCCGGGCAGCCACGGAACTGGGTGAACCAACAGGTGTGACTCACTTCAGGAGAACGGGATCCAGGTGAACGGGGTTCCGTTAGAGCTGAGGCTGGCCGACCCCTGAACTAGAGTCATGAACACCGATTCCTCCATGCAAATGAAGCAGAAGGGACTGCATTTCCAGCACGAACTCCACCTGAGCCCCAGCAGTGTCTGACGGGAAGTCTGAGGCCACAGCCAGACTCAGAAGAGAGGATGCTGCGAGACTGAGAGGTCACAGCACCTGGGCAGCTATGCCTCATCTGCCTCCCTACCTTCATGGGATGCTTGTAGGGTCGGGTGGAATCACAGGAAGCATCGTTTATAAACATGAACTTGTCTTAACCAGGCCCCCTACTTCAGGACCCCCAGAGCACTGAGACACGAGCCGTCTGAACAGCTGCAGGATGCCACAGTGCCCAGCCCGCCTGGCCCCTCGGCATACCTAAGAGCAGCTGCTACATCCATCACAAGGAAGAAACCCCTCAAGCATTTTCCCAACTCTGGGAGCACACGGCAATCTGACAGTGGAGCTACACACATGACCTGGATATTAAGAAGAGGTCTGCGGAGCCTTGAACGGAAACCACGTACCTGGGCTGGACTCTTCAGGAGGGGGGCTGCAATCTGCACAGAAATGGAGGTGACATGGATGATTAAGGCACGCACACAGTTCAAACACCAACAACTCAACGCTTAGAGCAACTGCGGCAGCAGCTGGCAGTAAGCTGGCTAAACTGAGCAGAGAAGAGGCCGGGGGCCTGCCCGCCTCTTCCTGAGGGGCCCCGCGGAGGTGGTGGGCCGCTGGGAGCGCACCTCCGAACACATCGGCATCCGCACTCATGTTGCTGACACTTCAACATGAGACGCTCTTCAGGAAGAGCAGGTTTACGTGTCACAATGCGAGAACGCCCCCATGTCCATCGCATGGCATGTGCCGGAGCCCGTGCTGACTCACGGCACCTGGAAGCAGGCGTGTAGTGAGAGAGACTGACCAGTAAATAAGCGTCCAGTTCAGAGCCCACCGCCCTGATGGACCGTGGAGCCTGGCTAGAGGTCAACTGCTGAGATCCAAAAGGCTGGGGTCTGGTCAGGAAACCCATACACCAAACACGTCCACGCCAATCTTCACACATAAGCCGAATACAAAACCTTTATGTCTGAGGGAGGGCTACAACTGGAACGGCCCCTTGGCTCCCTTAAAGATACCAAGTTTAACTGGATTTCACCCTCACTGAATAGCGTCGGGAAGTACTCACTTCAATTTCACTTTTCCTTTAAAAACTCTAAAATTTTCCTGGTTAACTGTGTGTGCCACTTATTAAGAAACAAGTTTGAAAAGGGATTGTTTGGGGGTAAAAGCTTATCTTACGTCTGAACTTTTGGTTTCCAAGAATGTTTTCAGATCCTGAAATAGGCAGTTTCAGATCCCCAAGAACAGACAGAGGCAGCTGGATGGAGCCTTGACAGCCTGGGCTTTGCCAGAGGGCGGTGGCCAGGGTCTCCCCTCTAACTGTCGCTGGCCATGACTTCTTGAACCAGCCAGCGGGACAGAAAACAGAGCAACGTTAAAGACCTGTGTGTGGTGAAGACTTCGGTGTCATCTCCAGAGCTCACACCCGAGACCATCTGCTTCCTAAGGAGGGAAGCCGCCATGGGGTGTGGGGCACAGAACGTCTGTCTGGTTAAAGCCTGAAGTGCCTCAGACCTGCGAAGAATACCGACTCCTGCCTCCCCAGAGCCTCTGAGATCCCGAATCTCCACGAGAAGGGTCTCAAGGCCTGCTTTCATGATCCGCACTGATCCCAAGTGGCTGGACTGGGACCACGCCTGAGAAAAGGTCGGGGGCTAAACCTGCTGGGTAAATGCATCTTCAGTGACCGGGAGAGGGAGGGATCTCCTCTGGTGGCCTTAGGGCACTGAGTCCCTTGAGATTTGCTGACCACAGTGGACGGCTCCACACACGCGCAGCACGTTATCTCAAGGGCACAGGACCTGGGTGTGACCGTGGACCTCGGGTGAACAGAAAGCAGGTCCGAGGTTGGAGTAACTCTGGGGACAAGCAGAGCAGGAGTGTGTGTGCACGGAATGTCGTGGAAGTCAGCAGATCCTGGCAGGCTGGCAGGGAGGGCTGAAGATGGGTCACTTGGGGAGAGACATCCAGGAGGAAGAGGCCCATGGAGCCTCTGTGGCCCCTGCCGGTAGGGGCCGGTCAGTGGGTCCTGCTGAGCCCTGGCCCCAAGGGAACCCCACCCACCAGGCAAGGTGGAAGCAGGGCAACTTCCTGACGAAAGATGAAAACCAAGGACCCAGCACGGGGCGGGGAACTGGAATGAAAAGGGATAATAAAGTCTTTCCAAGAAGCAGAAGTTGTTGTTCACAGGTAATAAATACACTGGTGTGAACCCAACCTGCTCGTTAGGCTGAAAGGACCACCCTGGGAGCCTGGAAGGGCATCAGGAAGCATGACAGAGTCCAGCTCTGGCCCGTGAGGACAAGAGATGGAGTAAGACAAACGGCTCAGTCTGGTTCCCCTGATCCGCTGCAGCACGCGGGGGTCTGAATGGCTTCCCGACTATGCTTAGGATCACGGGCGGGTACTCTGGAGGCACATGGTTTCATATGTTTCTCTGAATGCTGATCAGCAGAGTCAGACTCTCAGATACTTCCTACTCCTGTGAGCAGAACAAGAGCTGATCTGTCAGGCACACACAGGTACCAGCCACACCCTAGATATCATAAATAAATGTTCATTTAAATCACTTCAAAACTGCACTTAAATGTGTCTGTACGTTTGAACATTATGAGATGTGCCTAGAAAAAGAGGATATTTAATAAATTATGAGCATAACAGTATACCTGATTAAACAAACTACCTCCTGCATTTTTTTAAAACACCAATCAATAACGTTTTTTTATCTCCAGAAAAAATGTTTAAATTGGAAGCAAGACAATATTAAAGAGATATGAGCAATGAACTTTCAGAAGATTCTTAAAAGCAACACAATTTACGGTAAAAAATGAGAACATGAATGACAAGACAGCTCCATGAACTAAACACAGGTTTAGGGAACTGAAAGTCAAACCCTCGCAGAGGGAGAGTGGAGGACGCAGACGCTGTGGAGACGCACGCTCGTGAGAGGAGGGGCCTGGGGACAGACTGCAGGAGGGCTGGGCGCGGAGGGCGTCCGGCTCACCAGGCCACTCCGGCAGCAGCCTGACTGCCAGGAAGGAACGCTGCCCAGCGTGGAAACAAGGCCTGCTGCGGAGGCCTCCCACCGCGTGACGCTCCCAAGGGGGAGCAAGGAGGCGGCGGCGGCCGGGCTCAGCTGCCTGGCCCACGGTCCCACCAGCTCTTAGGAAAGGCCGGAGCTGTAGGGACCAAGCACCTCCGTGTTCAGAAAGCATGGCAGCCCCAGCTTTAGGAGCCAGCAGGACGGAGTGCCTGGTGAGGCTCCGTCTCCACAGATAGCGGGCTCTTTATGCAGCAGGCTGCTCCAGGCCACCGTCCTGTCATCCACGGAGAGACCCGCCTGGAGGTGGCGCTGGACAGATAAACCCCGCCGGGCCCCAGGCGTGGCAGAGGGGCCCATTCTGAGTTACCAGCACGGGCCAGGGCAGCAGGCTGCGGCTGTAGAAGGGCTCCCAGCCCACGACCACCAACCTCTACAGACGAGCGCTGGGCCTGCCACCAGCTCGCTCTTCCCTGCACGCTGTGCCTGTTCCTTCATCCCTGATGCGACAGGCAATCTCATCAGAAAGGTGTCTACCACCCCGCTTCCTTCAGGTTCCCAGGTGGGTGGACAAACCACAAATGCCTAGGAGCCCGACCCTCCAGACGCAGCAGGGGGACCCAGGAGGGCTCAGGGCCAACAAGCCGTGAAGAGAGCCCCCTGCCCCCGCCTGCTGCTCCGGACACTGCGACACCCCCCTCTGCTGAGAGGCCTCCCTGCAGTCTGCGTGGGGTCATGGAGTTAAGAGACACACGGACAGACGGAAAGTATGCGTGGGACCTGGGCTGCATACGCACGTGTGGGTGTGGTCGGGTGAGGGCAGCATGCAGCGGAGGGGCATGGCGAGGAGGGGGCATCGCAGAGGGCGTCCTCCGGTCGAATCCAGTAGGCCTGGCTGCCCCGGTTACCTTTGCGGCTGGAGCCGCTGCCAGCGCCCGGGAGGCCGTCTTCGCAGCCCTCGCCCTGCAGGCGTTCGCGCTGCAGCAGCTTGTCCACCCGCTGGATGATGCACTCTAGGCTCTTGTCCACATTCAGCCACACCTTCTCCTTCCAGAGCAAGGGCACAGGATCATTGCCTCAGGTGGGACAGAACACAGGCCAGACGCCCCCCGACTTGGATCCCCGCATGCTCCCTAAAGCCCCCAACTTAGAAACAGCAAAACTTATAATTCACAGCTCCTTATTACAGGTGCATTTGCTTTTCCAAAGACAAATCAAGGTCCTGTTTTGTGGAGAGTCTGCCAGTCACTATCCCAGAGGCCAGGGCAGGCAGGAGGGACGGTCTCGTCCCCTCCTCCGTCCACCGCAGACCTCACATGACCATCACGGAGAACGAGGTCCCCTGGAGGGGAGCTGCTGATCATGTGGGTTGGGGAAGGGGTGTCTCCAGAAACACAGACAGAACTCAGGACACTGGGGTGGGGCTGGAGGAGCCAGTGCCTCTGAAGAGCAGACCCAACAAGCGACAGGGCTGCTTTGTGATGAGTCGCTACGAGAGGGACAGACCTGCTCTTGGAGCCCCCACTTCGGGAGAGCATGAATGGATGTCAGAGCACAGCTCCCAAGTCCTCAGTCCCTCAGTGCCAGGAAGATGCTGCCTGGCAGGGCCGATGGCCAGCTCAGCACGGGGGTGGGGGGGGTGGAGTGCGGACTCACCCACTCCTCCTCGTGCCAGTCCACCTGCAGAGAAGACCGGCTGTTCCTGCCCGACCACCGGGCCATGAGGGTGTCCTGGTCATTCCGCAGCATCACCTGCTCCTCCTCGGTCGAGGTGGGCGAGGCCTTGGAGGCAATGTAGTCAGGTCGGGCAGCATTCAGCCCATGGATGGAGGTGGCCAGCAGCTTGCAGTCGCACACGGTGACCAGCTGCCGGGTCTGCAGGGACACACACACACCCAGCCTCTGAGCACCCAAACCGTGCTGAGCAGGCCATTACCAAGGAGGTGGAGGAGCTGCCCCAGCTTCAACAAGCCCCCTGGCACTCGCTGCAAAGTCAAGGGCAGGAAGCCTTCACCGAGGACCCTGAGCCCTGGGCTCTGTCACTACCTTGCCCCCCTCCAGCTCTATGACCACAGGCCAGTCCCAGACCTCTGCTCCAGGCCGTGTGGGAAACAGACCTGAAGGCAGACAGACCTTCAAGGTCATCCCAACATCACCACTTGTGTAGACAGCTCTCAGCACATGTGAGGTGTCCAGGAGTTTTCAGACACCCAAGGGACCCACCCCACTCCCTCCTACCTTGTCTGCCAAGATGGCAAGTGTTCTTTCCAGGCCAGTGGCAGACCTGTCCTTGGCCGCCCTCGAGAGCCGCTCAGCGTAGTAACTCACTTGGGTTTTGAGGGTGTTGATCTGGGCAATGATCTCCTTAGCTCTGATGATGTCCTGTGGTATGTAGATGATGGACTGGCAGCTGGATGACGTGCTAGGAAGGATTGGAACAGATTCAAAAGGGTTCTCCCAAGTTGACGAGGCTGGAGACACCCTCCCAACCCCAGCCCGCACCCAACGCAAGGTGAAGCGTCCTGTTCCTCAGGGGTATTTTCCTAGGCTAGTCTAGTTGTTGACGGGCAAGAGTAAATCTCAGGAGATCCATCCTGTCTATATGGTATAGGCTTGAAATGTTAAAATACAATTAAGTCTTTTATCTATATTNTGGAACAGATTCAAAAGGGTTCTCCCAAGTTGACGAGGTTGGAGACACCCTCCCAACCCCAGCCCGCACCCAACGTAAGGTGAAGCGTCCTGTTCCTCAGGGGTATTTTCCTAGGCTAGTCTAGTTGTTGACGGGCAAGAGTAAATCTCAGGAGATCCATCCTGTCTATATGGTATAGGCTTGAAATGTTAAAATACAATTAAGTCTTTTATCTATATTCCCACATATCTGTATTTCTACTGTGTTTATATACATGTGTACAGATACTCAGCCCCGTAGTCATCTGAACAGCCACCATCTTTCACCTAAGAACCTCTTTTGTCGGTTTCTAAGTGTCACCTAAATGGAGACTTGGGGTCTGCTGATACCGGAGGGGGTCACGTCACAGGACAAGGAGACTTCAGTGGGGGCTGGGCTTTGCCACAAGATTCCTGGTTTCTCATTTGGCCAACGAGGACTTCAAGCTTCCTAGGCATAGACCCACACCCTCCTTTGTGTGTTTACCTCAGCGAGTCCCCAGAAAACCGGGCTTCTGTCCTTTCTCTCCTGCTCTGGGACTCCCTGGCTTAAAAAATCTTGTCCCGAGGGAATGAAGGGGCGTGGAGGATGCGCCGAACTGGAGGCAAGGCGCTCAGTGACTTAGGAAACCGGTCCTCCCCGCCTCTGCCGCCAAGTGACATGTGTGTGTCTCTTGGGATGCAACGTCAGAGCCACAGCTCAGCCACTGCCCGGCACAAACACCAGCCTCTGGGGAACCAACTCCATCTTGGGACCTTCTAGATGGGGACATAAACTGAATGTCTCTTGGCTAAAATGCCAAATCATCCCTATATTACAAACTTATTTTTCAGACCACCTGAGGAAGCGAGGGAAGCAGGGGGAAAACATATGAGGCACCCATCTTTCACAGAAGGGGCCTTGCCTGACACCCTCTCAAAGAACTGGGGGAGGAGAGAGAAGGTGGAGGGCCACACCCTCCTTCGTTGCCCCGGGAGAAGAGGGTCATGTGATCGGGGATGAGCCCTTTCCTTACTGGGCTCTTTCCAGGCTAACCCGAAGCCGGGTCACCAAGAAACGGCCCTGCCCTGCCCCCTGACAGACTACGGGGTCAGCATGCACACACAAAAACCACAGCACCCCAGAGCAAACAACACCCCAAGCCCAGACGTCACAGTGAGAAATGATGGAGGTGTCAGAAGCCCATGCAGCAGGCCGCAGTCAGGCCCGCGCAGCACGAGGTGCGCACGCTGCTCTCCAAGCTGCAATCACTCTGCCCAATGAATAGCTGCCACTCAGCGGAGTCAAGTCTCAGGACGGAGTTTTCAAATCTCTTCTTCCCAGGCCCCAGTCTTGAGAGAATGCTTGTGACGTGAAGTGCACGTTCATGTGTGTGTGGAACGGTGTGTCCATTTCAGCAAATACAAAGCCTCCAGCCAGCCGGAGAGGAAGCACCTCCCCACTCCCCACAAGTCCTCACACACAGCTCCTATCAGTAACTGGGGCTCACGGAGGGGAAACGTGGCGGGAGTGAGAAAGGACACGCCTCAAACAGCGGCTGTTCGTGGGCGACTGTGAACAGCAGTCGTGAGAGCCCAACGACTCACAATGGGGCAGCTGCAGAGCCTCGGCTGGGGGACAGGGCCATGTCCCCGTGGCACCCTGGCATGCCCGGCCAGGGCCCTGAGCTGCTCCAGCTCTGTGAAGGCAGCGGTTCCGAGGGCAGCGGGAGCCTCACGAATCCTGGTGCAGAACCCCTGCTCAGGACCGGGGCCGCGCTCTGGGTGAGCCTGGAGCAGCACCTGGGAACCCCGGTCAGCAGGCACCAGCATTCCTCCTGCCATCTCATTCTTTGGTGGAGAAAGTCATCTGATTTTACTAACCCCTGGTTTGCCCTCCAGGGGTTAAATCCTAGTAATCTGTTGTGCAAATCTCCGTTAACCATTAAATATAAAAATGTACACTGGGGACTTCCCTGCTGGTCTGCGGTTGAGACACTGCACTTCCACGGCAGGGGCAGGGGTTCAATGCCTGATCAGGGAACTAAGACCCTACGTGCCATGAGGCTTGGCCAAAGGGAAAAAGTAAGCTGGCTGCATGCCTGCGAGAGGTGAAGGGGAAGGGAAAACAGAGGAGCCTTTAGATGGCAGTGAAAGAAGCCAGGAGGGGACTCCCAAACACACCACTGTACCGGCTCGAAGCCTCAGCGCCTGGGACCCGCCTGGCCTAGGTGCCTCCTTGTCATGTAGAGAGCTGGGTCTTTGTTCCGAGTGACGCAGCCAGACTGGGAGGGTTTGAAACAGCAGACTGGAGACGGGCTATTCATTATCACAGACCATTGCAGTTGGAAGGAGAGTTCTGTCTATGAGACTACAGCTAGGAGCCTGCGGGGGCGCGGCGGGGGCAGCACCTCGCAGAGGAGGGGACAGGCTTTCTCTGCACGAGAGCAAGACCCACACGCACACTCTCCACAGACAGAGAACTCACCAACACTCCTCAAAACTGCTAAAGAGAAGAACCAAGACGAAATATTAGCAGCTTGTTAGCAAATGGCAAATGCAAAACAAAAAAACCAAGTTCTCTTTCATCAAAATTCTGGAGATAACTAGAGGAGGCCCCGACCACAGGGAGGATTCAACTTAGGAGCCCAGGGTGCTCCCTGGTCAGAGCAGCATCTGCGCGTGTGCTTGAGCCCCAGGGAGACGCCCCATGCGGTGGGTTACACCTGCGCTGAGGAGAGCTCCCCTGGTGCAAACCATTCCTGGAGGTGCTTTTATGCCATTAGTAGGAAAATACATAAACATGTACATTACATATTTGAAAGTTACTACAAAAGCCTTTGGGGAATAAGAGTCCTGAAGTTCACATGCAGAATAACTAGTATCAACACCCCGACCTTCCTGGGCCAGGGCCAGCCCCGACTGGCTTTCTCCTCCAGGGCCGAGTCGCACGCTCACACCTCCACATGCAGTGCAGCGACACGCATGCGGCTGGCCGTGCAGAGCGGCGGTGGCACAGGAAGCTGTCTTTGCCCTAACTCCCAGGGGACCACCAGGCTGGAAAATCCTCGGGTGAGTCTGGTGGCCTGGTTTGAGGAGCCCTTGGTGAGGCCAGATCCAGGTCAAGGGGGCTACAGGAAGGTGGGCAGGATCCCAGAGATGCTACCCAGTCTGAGGCTCACTTCCCACCCTCTGCCCTGGGGACAGCTCTGAACCCTGAGTCCCTGGGTGCTCTCTGCCTGCCCGCTCACCCCTCAGCCCACTGCACCTATCCTTTCTCCCCAGCCCCTGCAGTCCAAGGTCAACCTGCTCAAGCCCTGTCCTGACACTCGCCCAGGACAGAGCACCAGGCTCTGGCCTGAGGCTACAGCCAGCACTGTGTGTGTGTGCACTCAGTTGCCAGGCCTCCACAACTGCTCCATGGGACATCCCGAGGATCATGGGCCTTGGTGCTGGGGCCCCTCAACTCCACATTCTGCACAGGCTGCTCTGCTGCAGCCCCAGCTTCTTTCTCTGAGATACCACCTTCTTCTCCTGGCCCTTCCAGGATCACTGCCCAGGATCCTGCCTCCCCATCTTCTCCAGAACCTCACTCCATCAGTGTCCTTCACCATCTCCCCTCGTTTCCCATCATCTCTCCTACCAGCCTGAGACAAGCCTGTCTTGGTCCCACTCCTCCTCCACCTGTAGGTCTGAGGAGCCCACGGCATCACCTACATGCATCCCATCTACTTCTTACACCCAAGCCCTCCAGTCAAGTCTAACCAGGTGATGTTCGGGAAGATCACCAATGCCTCCTGGTGTCCGACACCAGAGCTCGGCTTAGCGCTCTCTTCCTGTCGCCTCTGCCCTGCAGCAGCCCCTGCACCCTCTTTCCAGCAGTCTCCTAGCACTGGCGTTGACCTACCTGCTCAACCTGTCAGCTCTAGTCACCAGCTCACCCTGCCCCCAAAGCTCCGGCCCCAAGGCCCCGCCCCTTATCACGTGCCCCGCCCACCTCGCCGTTTCCCTGCTGATTGGTCACTTCCTGCAGCCCCTGGAGCCTCTCTGACCCTGGGAACACTGACCACCATGTCCTCCAGGAGAGGAAACCATCTTTCCCAGACCTCACACCCTGTGACCTACAACCAGGGTTTATAAAGGGCAGCGGACCCCGCCCAGTCCGCGAGGGCCGGGAGCACCAATCTCCGGGCGGATTTTTCAATCGGCTGCCGTTTTGCAGGGACAGGCCCTCGGGCACTCGTCACGGCCCAGCACAGGCTCCTCAGGCAGCTCCCCCACCCCCCTGCAAAAGCAGATCGGACGCTGGATGTTTCTGCAGTCCCCTTGTGATTTTTTTTTTTTTTAATCTAGGAAGCCCGAGACAGCAGAACAAGGAGGACAGACATCCTCTGAGAACTTACTGTTTCTTGGTCTCTTCAAACTTGTGCAGCTTTTTGCGGAGACCTCCCGACTTGAAGCCCTGGCAGTGTGCCGCTGGCGCCCCGATGGTGACAATGTCATAGTTCTGATCTGAATGACAGAAAGCTCTCCTCCGTTACTCTGGCTCAGGCCTGTGGACAAAGCTGGCTACGGGGATATGCACAAAACTCTGGGGTCCCCCACCAGCCCGGCTCCAAGCAGCCTGTGGCAACACTAGTCCCACCAGGGTGCCCGAGGGCCTCTGGAGCCCAGCACCCTCATCTTGGTTCAGAGGGGCCTGTGTGGGTCTCGGGGTGGGGCCACACAGAGACCCACAACTCTCAGCCTGCACCTCTGCCTCAGGAGGACGACCTGTGGGCCGTTTTCTGCCCCAGAAACACAAGGAAGCTGGAGGGAGGACAAACGAGAGGAAGGTGCTAGAGCCCCTCACAAAGGCCTTGGAGGCCCCTGTGCTGTGCTCTCAGCCCGACGCCGTGGCAGACACGCAGGACAGACGTCCGACAGCAGACACACAGGACAGACGCACAGACACGCAGGACAGACGTGCCAGACACGCAGGACAGATGCGCCATGGCAGACACGCGGGACAGACGCGCAGACACGCAGGACAGACATGCCACGGCAGACACACAGGACAGATGCACAGACACGCAGGACAGACGCACCATGGCAGACACGCAGGACAGATGCATGACAGCAGACACGCAGGACAGACGCACCACGGCAGACACGCAGGACAGACGTGCCACGGCAGACACATAGGACAGATGCGCCACGACAGACATGCAGGACAGACGTGCGACGGCAGACACGCAGGACAGACGTGCCACGGCAGACACGCAGGACAGACGTGCCACGGCAGACACGCAGGACAGACGTGCCACGGCAGACACTCAGGACGTGCGACAGCAGACACGCACGGCAGACACGCAGGACAGACGCGCCACGGCAGACACGCAGGACAGACGCGCCACGGCAGACACGCAAGACAGACGTGCCACAGCTCAGGGACCAAGGAAAGAAGCGACATGATCATGGTGCAGTTACCTGCTCCTCCATCATCCTGAACTCTCATCCTTTGTATGTGTAAGTTAGTGGGAACAAATTCTAGCTTTTTATCTGCTTTCAAACTGCTTGCTTTGAACGAGGGACCTAAGGATCAAAAGGGGAGAAGATAAAGACGGTCAGCCCGTATGCAGCATGCAATAAAGGCGCCCAGAGAAGGGACCCTGTGAGGACACTGCTGTGGGCGAGCAGGCACGTGTCGGCAGAGGCCTCGGGGACTTCAAGCTGCCCACGAGCACGCCTCCTTCCCTGATCATGGGGCTGTGAAATACTGAGGGACGGCGGCTCCTGGCCAAAGACTGGTCTGGGATCCCAGGGGTGAGTGGAGGCAGGCAGAGCCACCCTCGGAAGCTGAGGAATGACACCAGGCCCACCTACGCCAGCTCTCAGCCGAGAGGTCTGACTCAGGGATGGGACTGTGTGCAGCACGCTGTCAGCACCGCTATAAAAAGCAGGTGGGCCCGTGCCAGAAAGTGCCTGTTCCCACTGCAGAGCCTTCCAGCACCTAAGATCCAAGAAACTGCGCAACAGCAGCGACACGCCAAACCTGGAAAGTGGCGAGAAGGCCCACTCGGCACCCTGGGTCGGGTGCGGTGAGCAGATGCCACAGGGCACCTGGTCTGGCCCTGGAGCACACCCACATATCCCCGCGTATACCCCGCATGGCTCAGGGGTTTGGACCATGTTTCCTAACAAGATATTCACAATCTTACTTCTATAACTGGAATATTTAACTAAGTGAAGAATTACATGCCGAGAAAAGAAAGGGATTATAAATTATGGTGACAATGAGGAGAAATAAACATTTCTTTTAGTGAAAAATGGCACGTTTATTTTGCCAGCATAGAAATGAAGACTGGCCACCATCTGCTCCGTGCTTTGCCCAGGAAACTGTTCCCCAGCTACTGATGGGGGGGCCCATGGACCAGCAACACCAGCTTCCTGGGAGCCTGTTAGAAATGCCAAACCCCAGATCTGTAGTTAACAAAATTCTCAGGGGACATAGATACACACCACATCTCAGAAGCTCTGCTCCAGAAACACCCAGGTGTATGGTTTCAGACTTTCCCAGGTAACAGGCAACAAGCACCAGTAGGTCCCTATGTCCCTTTAGGAAAACACTGCAATTTCTCTTAGAAATACACTTAGATCTTTTCTTCAGACGCAAACCAAACCCAGGGCACCATCATCTTGTCATCATTCCTCTATCTGGCTTCTTCTCAGTCAAGTTCATGGACAGGTTTCTATGTTCTGTGTCAAAATCACATTAAGGTCTTATGACTTTCCTGAAAACCTGAAATTCTACTATAAAAAGGGGAAGAAGGGAAAAATCTGGAGAATAAAGTAATAGAAAACCAAAGTTATTTCATTTGGAATCCAAAGGGACTGAGTTTACCATTGTTTTCTAAATCTACCTGAACATGCTTTGAAAATCAAGTGACACGTTTTAATAAGAGGTGTCTGTATTTCATTTTCTCTTTTGAGCCTTAAAATGGAGAGCTTCACTCAGACAATTTGTATGTCAATATGTGTGTGTGTGTACACTCATGTTTTTTTCTGACTCTGCGACCCCATGGACTGTAGCCCACCAGGCTCCTCTGTCCATAGCATTTCCCAGGCAAGAATACAGGTGTGGGTTGCCATTTCCTTTTCCAGGGGATCCTCCCGACCCAGGGATCGAACCCGCGTCTCTTGCGTCTCCTTTATTGGCAGGCAGATTCTTTACCACTGGTGCCACCTGGGAAGCCCATGTATCAGTATAAGGACCACCAGTTAAACTAGGAAATCTAGAAAACCATGCCTTGCTTGGTCTCAAGGCAAAAGGCCTACATTCTTTTGGGCACTGCACTGATGCAGGACCCAGATGAAGCAGTAGCGTGGACCGGCAGCCTGGGACTGGGTCTCTCCTCAGTTTCATCCTAGTGGTTTGTTTTGGCAGATGACACCATGGAAAGAACTTTCAATGCAATTCACACATTTGTCTTAATTAAGATCCGAAAACTCCATATTTGAAAGAACCGACATCTACATGAGAATCTATTTTTAAAAATCCATTAGAGCGTCTGTCAGTGGGCATATGTGAGCAACCCTGGATTCCAGGTTTTTAGCTGGAAAATGAGAGTGGGTGCCCACCTTTGTACTGATGGAGGTCGGTCAGGTTCTCCTGGTAGGTGAGAATGATGGTCTGGTACTGTGTGACAATCTGGCGCCGGAGGCTCTCCCAGCATGGGGACAGCTCCCCCAGCTCCTCCAGTTCACACACTCTGCAAGCAAAACACACATGTCAGGCCATGGCGCCCACGCCCTCCTGACAGAGGCTCAGGAGTCCTGAGCATCCAGGAGGCCAGATGGTCGTGGACGTGCCACGGACGCTCTGGAAAGGCCCTGTGGGTCTGGGGGCCAGCAGCGGCCCCACATGTGGCCGTAAGAAAGGTGGGCAACCACGGACCATGTGGCAACTGCACAGACAGGCTTTCCGCAGGGACCTAGATGTTCAGGGAAAACGCAGCAAAGGACTGGAGAGGGGAGTGGCTCGTGGCCCCTGTGCCCACGCACGTATCCAGGGGCCACAAGAGCTTGAGCCGCAGTCCATCTGAGTCCGAACCTCCTGGCACAAGAGGACTAGAGCCTGACGGCAGCCCTCTCCCCTCTCCTCAGCCCCACCAGGGCTCTGCCCCCTGCGTTCTGGGACGCATGGGCCTTTCCGCCCCCCAGAGCAGAGCTGCAGAACATAAAGCCGTCCAACGAGCCTGCAGCTGGGCTGCTCAGCAGTGTGGGTCCCACGCCGCCAGGCCCTGAGTCTCACTGCCATCCTTTCCAGGTCTGGGACCAGGACCCTGGGAAATCGGCAACTTCAGCCACCGCTCCCGTCGCCGTCTGTGTAAGTGACGAACCGTCCGGATGTGAAAGGTGTGAGGGTGAGGGGAAACGAGGACAAGAAAGAGAGGACTTGGGATCTCCACAGAAATGAAAGCTGCTTAAGAACTGAAATATATGGGACTTCCCTGATGGCCCAGTGGCCAAGAACCTGCGATTCCACTTCAGAGACATGGGTTCGATCCTCAGCTTGCCATGCAGCATGGCCGAAGAGACAGAAATGATACACACTCTCAGCTCAGCAGGAAATAGCAGCTACAGAATCAGAATGATGAACACACACATAGATTTTTGAAAAAGGATATCCATTTTAGGAAACTGGGTAGAAAGTATAAAAGACCTGAGGTCCTCATCATTTATGAGGATTTCCCTTTCCTCATCAGGAGTTAATCCCTGAAAGTGACTGAGAGAGCTCTGTGCGTATGTACAGAAATGCGGCAGAAAACACTGGCATGGCTGAAGTGGCTGTTTCTTGGGAAATGAACACGAAAGCTGAGTATCTCAAGACTCGCATTTTTGGTAAAAACCCTTTTTGCACTCTTTCACTTTTTACACTACGCACTTTTTCCTCTGGGAGAAAACATTTTTAAATGTTTTTAGGAATCTACTAAATTATCTGAAGTTAAAAAGTCATACCATGTTATCATTATTAAATCAGCAAAAGGAATGCTGAAGCGGGGGAACATGTGCTCGGCGCTGGCACAGCTGGCCTGTCGGGCAGGCGATCTTGTGACTTCCTCACACATGAACGGGGGACACCGCTGAGCAAACTGAGCCAGGCTGGGGAGCAGGCGGCGACAGGGCCGGGCGTGCGACCAGTCCTGAGGTCTGTGCTCACCCACCCCATCCACGAGCTTTCCTGCGGGAAGGGGTGGCTGGCAGGAGCCCTGGGCCTCACCTGGCTGCGTCCTCCTCCAGCAGGAGCTTCACAAACTGCCGGGGCACGTGCAGGGACAGCACGCTCTCTGCCATCTGCTCCAGGATCCGCAGGTGGTTGCCCTCGGTGGTCGGGAAGCGGTACATGCGGCAGATGGCACCACCAAACACTGAGGCGGGAGAGACAGCGGCAGTGAGCGGGCGCAGGCAGCCACAGCCCCCGCCTACACGGGGCCCTCACCCCCAGGTCTTACTGTTTATCTCCAGGGAATCCGAACACTTAAACCCAAGCCCCCCGAGTGACAGCCTCAGTGCTCCCGCCCCGGGACGTGCAGTCTTGTCCCAGACCATGTCCCTGGAGGTGCTAGGACTGGGTGGGGAGGCCACTGGTCATCGAGTCATCAAGACAGGGCCAAAGGAAGGAGGAGCCCCTCCCCTGGAGGGTCACCAGTTCCCAATACGCTGAACCGAAGACTGGCATGCTGGTGTGCCGGGAGCTGACCACTGGCGGACACGCCCTGACGATCAGAGCAGGTGGGGGAGGGGACCGCGGGCCCACGTGGACACCCACAAGAGTGGCAAGAGTACCCACGGAGGAAGCTGTTTACCCGATTTCAGTAAAGTGTCTTTTCGCAACGAGGCGTATTTGGATCGGATCCCCAAGGCCTCAGTCAAGCTCTCGTCAACAGGCAGAACCATCTAAAAACACATACACATGAGCGTGAAACTGACTCGGGCGACTCTAGGGCACATCTTAGACCATAAAAGCCTCCTTGAAACTAGTATCCACAGTTGACTCTATGAGAAACAACCCAGCCCCAGCCACAAACGAGAGAAGCCACCTCCTGGCACGCTGAACGCCCTCCACCCACACAGTTTTCTAGAAATGCACTCTTCCGACCGAGTCACTTCCCTTTGTCTCTGAGTGTTTTGCTGTGTAGGATGAAAGGGCGGTGGTAGGCAGGCCTGAGAGTGTTTCCATAGCTAACGTTTCAGACTTGTTTGGGGTACAATGAGAGATCTCTGTACTTTACAACGACTACTTATCAGTGTTTGGGCTCTTGTCTGAGAGAGTCTGAGTTATCGGCTGTGCATGAGGCGGGGCAGGGAGAGGTGGGTGGGGGGCGCAGGTGTGCGATGGGGCCCAGGCAGCCATGGGCAGGGAGTGTCTGGGAGAGGAAGGCCTTAACCCACCCTCAGAGACAACCCAGGTCTCAGTCCACACCTGCAAGCCACCTCTCCCCTCCCGCCTGCAGCTCCCGCTATTGAGGAGCCAGCTGTGACCTGGAACAGAGGCTGGGGACCCCCCTCTCTACCAGATAAGTGCCTGGGGGCGCAGGCATGTCCAGTAGGGGCCCCACTGTCCCATCCCCTGAACTCAGAGGCCACATCCGCTAGGAGGGCCCTCCAGCCCACCCAGAGGGAGAAGATGCTGTGCTCACCCTCCCATTGACGGTGTCCAGAGACCGGGTCACTGGGGGCCGCTGATCCGACTTCTCCTCCATCTGCCAGCCCATCACGGTGATGTTGCCCACGCGGTCACTCTCTGCAGACCTGCAACCAGCAGTGCACTGCGTACTGGTGCTGTGACTGTGCTTCACTTTCTGCTAAATGCAAAGCTCAGCACTGCGGATGGTCGAGGGGTCCTGGGGGCACCTGGCCAGCTAGTCAGCCCAACAGCAGTTGCCACATGCAGGGGCTGCAGGTGAGCAAAGGTGGGGCCGCAAGGGAAGGCCACGTCTGGGAGGAGGCGACGCCCCACAGGGAAGCATGGACGTGCCAGTAAAGCGGGAGGGGCAAAGCCGCCTCCCTGCTCCCTTGGGAGGCAGGGGCCCTTCATCCCTGGGCTGCCCCTCCCCGAGAGTGACAGGGACACATCTCAGAGTCAGGACCCAGGGCATCTTCTTCTGGCACAGGACCCCTTTCTGCTCCATCCACTCCATCCTCAAGATCTGATTAGCCTCAGGTCCTAGGCCTGGACCCCAGTTAGTGGAGGTCACCCGGGAATTCCCAAAGCCTCTGAATCCTTTGTGATACAGCTGAGGCCCCTCCAGCCCTGGTCAGTTTCACCCCAAGACGCCTCAGGGTGGCTGCCAGCTGCCTGGGCCCATCTGATTCATTCAGGGAAGCTCTGGTGAGTCTCTGATTCATAAAGCAACACTGTGAACCTTGAAGTGTGGGACTTAGCCAGGTTCTAAATTTTTGCATGGTCACATCCATCCACCGACCGTTTCCTTTGTGACTCATTCTCATGGTTCTCATGCCTGGGAAAGTCAACCCCAGTCACAATGTTCAATGACCATCTCTACCTCCTTTTAAAAAGGATGATGTCCTACCAGAATCAGCTCTGGCANTGACCTGCTGCGGCCCCAGCCCCACCCAACCACTCCCTCTGCCGGTCCAGACTCCCTCTGCCCCTCCTTCCAGGGAGGCCCCAGAGCCGGGCGCCTGCTCTGCTGCCTTCTCTGCTGTTCTGAACCACCCAGGGACGATTCACCCTGCGAGTTTCACCTGCAGTGCCTCCCTCTCACGCCCCTTCCTCCATTCCTCCCCGCTGCCAGTGAGGCCCCAGATCACTCCCCTAGGACCTGCCTTACACACACCTGCAGACCAGCCGGCTACGGCATGGCCAGACCCCCTGCACCCCTGGGGTGCCTCGTGCACACACGATACAGTGTGAACTGCACAGTGAGCGGGACAGGCCCCCATCCCCACGCACTGTCCTGCTTGCTCTCCTCCCACACGGCCCCCACTCCACTCTTCTGCAGGGAGCCCTGTTCACTCCAGCCTCCTCACCCACAGCCTGGCACACTCCCTGAGGGCAGGGGCGGGGGCTCAAAGGTCACTGTGTCATCCACAGCTCCCAGTCCTCTGCTTCGCAGGTAGGCAGTGCTAGACAAATGCTAGAAACCGGAACTGTTGGCTTGAACTTGGAAATAAATTTCCAAGATAATGAGACAGTCTATCAGGCAAAATGTAAAACACGGAAAGAAGGAGGAATGCAGTTTGCTTGCTGGAGACTGCCAGGGAGGGCAACATTCACACAGAAACTCACATCACCAATAAAATCTTACAGGAGCTCACACCAGCCGCCTCCTACACTTAGTTTCATAATTTATGTAATATGCTCAATTATCTAAAGAAATCTGGTAAAATTCCTGAGGTGACTGTGTATTACTTCATTTCATGTAAAGATTAAATACATAACACACAACTCAAAAAAGGATATAAAAATACAAACCAGGAAAAAGTATGGCCAGTAAGAGGGTTAGTTGATAGTCACATTCTCTAAACTGACTGAAGACCACAAGTGTCCAAAAGTAGCAGCCAATTAGAGATGAGAAGGGAGTATGAATAGGTCTTACCTCTTAAAAAGCAATCAGCCTTAAAGGATCACTGTTCAAAAACAGCCAGCCAATAGATAATCAACAATTGTAAAGGATATGGCAAGTAAAAGCTCTGATGGCTCTGTGGTAAAGAGCCCCCTGCCAACACAGGATACTTGGGTTCGCTCCCTGGGTCAGGAAGATCCCTGGAGGAGGAAATGGCAACCCACTCCACACTCTTGCCTGGAGAATCCCATGGACCAAGGAGCCTGGCGAGCTACAGCCCATGGGGTCGCAGAGTGGAACACGACTGAGCAACTATAAACAACACGGCAAATAAAAGCAGCACCCAGATGAGTAAGTGTGTTGGAAGATACCAGAGTGCTGANGCCTGGAGAATCCCATGGACCAAGGAGCCTGGCGAGCTACAGCCCATGGGGTCGCAGAGTGGAACACGACTGAGCAACTATAAACAACACGGCAAATAAAAGCAGCACCCAGATGAGTAAGTGTGTTGGAAGATACCAGAGTGCTGAACGTTCGCGAAAGAAGAGCGGCAACTCACAGGAATACAGCTGCAGCTATGGGTGCTCAGGGTACTGCACAGACCTCCCGCCAGGACCGAAAGCGGTCCTGGAGCCGCGGGGGGCAAGAAGCACCCACCTCGATGATCTCCGTCTGCGCGTGCTTCGTCCAGAACGCCTGGGGTGGGGTAGTCACGCTCACTGCCACAAAGCTATTTGGTTTTCGATCTAGTGAAGGAGTATGCAGCTCACTGCAGGCTACAAAATTAAAATAGAATAGAAATAAAATAAAGTAGAAATGGTTCTTAAAAATCAGACTTCAGTTAGTTCTCTGTTCCAAACACACCCAAAGAAGGTAATAAAAGAAGTAAAACCCACACAACGGAATGAGATGATCACTCTTGACTGTTGTTACAGGGAGGAGACTTTTTAAATTAGAAATGATCCCTTCTCATTCCTCCCAGCCTTCCCGGCCCCCAGGACAGCAATGCCATAACTGCCAATGGAAGGCTCTCTTCATCCACAGAATGGATGACACAGGAAAGGTCTGACCCATGAAGTTTGACCTTAATAACTAATTGCAACTAAGCAGCCACAGAGTCTATGAAATCAAGACCCAGCTACACACGCCCGCATCCAGGGCTGCTGCACTCCTAAGCTTACAGTATCCCTGGCTCTGTGTATGACATATGTTGGAAGCTAATTAAAATTCTATTGCAAAATAAAGTTTTTTTTCTTTTTAAGAAAATCATGCTCATTCATTTTCCTTATAAGACTCATATCAAATGTGAGATTACTAAACATGTGGCTTTTTAGAACTAAAGATACTTCATAGAACTGTTTCAGTTAGAAAATGTATTGCACTAAGCATTTTGAAATAGATTGTAAGACTCAGATAAAGTGAAAGTGAAGTCGCTCAGTCGTGTCTGACTCTTTGTGACCCCATAGACTACAGGCTACCAGGCTCCTCCATCCATGGGATTTTCCAGGCAAGAGTACTGGAGTGGGTTGCCATTNAAGCATTTTGAAATAGATTGTAAGACTCAGATAAAGTGAAAGTGAAGTCGCTCAGTCGTGTCTGACTCTTTGTGACCCCATAGACTACAGGCTACCAGGCTCCTCCATCCATGGGATTTTCCAGGCAAGAGTACTGGAGTGGGTTGCCATTTCCTTCTCCAAAGGATCTTCCCGACCCAGGGATTGAACCCGGGTCTCCCACACTGTAGGCAGACGCTTTACCGCCTGAGCCACCAGGGAAGCCTTAGTCAATCATAGAAGGGACCCACGAGAAAAATGATCATACTTCTTTGAATCTAACATGCCATCTATTGTAAAATGCATTATGAAAGAAAAATGGCCCATTGCCATTAACCTATGATATGCCATTAACTGTAAGACACTTTCTAATTAAAGAGATACTAAAAGATGAGAAAGATATCCACCGTGTGACTGATGAAATATATGGTAAATCAAAGTCCAACACTCATAACAAGAACTGGCTTTTCTGGAGGGGTGATGAACATGCCCCAGAGTGCTGAAGGCCTCTGCTGAATTCCCAGAGTCCTGAAACAACTGATTGTTTTTATTTTAAATTTTTTATAGAATTATAAAAGTTACTTTCCATTTAGTTATTACAAAATATTGGCTGCATTTCCCATGCTGTGCAATACACCCTTGCACCCATCTCAATCTGTACCTCTCAATCCTCTAGGCCTATATGCCCCTTCCTTGCCCTCTCCACTGGAAACCACCAGTTTGTTCTCCATATCTGAGTCTACTTTTCTGTTATCTTCACTAGTTTGTTGTATTTTTTAGATTCCATATATGTGGTATCATACAGTATTTATCCTTCTCTGACTTACTTCACTTAGCATAATGTCCTCCAAGTCTATCCATGTTGCTACAAAGGACAAAATTTCATCCGTTTTTAACAGCTAAGTAATATTCCATTGTTTATATTTCTCTGTGTGTGTATATACTCACATCTATAATATGTACATATACACACATACAACAAATACATACACACACCCTCCACATCTTCATCCATTCATCTGTTGATGGGCACTTAGGTTGTTTCAGCATCTTGGCAGCTGAAATCATTGATCTGGACCATTTTTTCACTGTCTTTATGGAGGAGAGATTTTTAGAGGTCTTTACTCCTGTTCTCGTCATTCTCCTTTATTTTTCAAATGCTCACTAGTGATTTAAAATTCATAAACTGATTTTTACTTCTGCAAATTAATTTACTTCTGAAAACTTATCTCTTTGTAATATGTTCTCATACATTTTTATGGATTTTCATTACTTATGGGATATAATAAGACACAAAGAGCCTAGGTTTTCATTCAATGAGCTTTGACAATCATACACACTCACAAAACAAGATGACTTTCTCCATTAGACAAGAAAGTTCCCCCTCCCACTTCCCAGTCAGTTCCCCTGCCTGCGCAACCACTTTTTGATTTTTACCATTTTCGTCCATTCTTGAATTTCTGGAACATAAATGGAATGTTTTTAAGATTCATCTGTATTGTTTATATACTGATAATTCATTCTTTTTAAAAACTGATGAATTAAATTCCATTGAATGAATATACTAAAATTTACTTACCAGTCACTGTATGTTAATAGACAGTTGGGTTGTTTGCAGTTTTGAACCATTTTAAATAAAGGTGCTAGAAACATTCCTAGAGAAGGCGATGGCACCCCACTGCAGTACTCTTGCCTGGAGAATCCCATGGACGGAGGAGCCTGGTAGGCTGCAGTCCATGGGGTCGCTGAGGATCGGACACGACTGAGCGACTTCACTTTCACTTTTCACTTTCATGCATTGGAGAAGGACATGGCAACCCACTCCAGTGTTCTTGCCTGGAGAATCCCAGGGACGGGGGAGCCTGGTGGGCTGCCATCTATAGTGTCACACAGAGTCAGACACGACTGAAGTGACTTAGCAGCAGCAGCAGCAGACATTCTTACTCACATCTTCTTGTGAACATGTTTTCTTTTGCATAAGCACTTAGGAGTGGAACTTTTAGGTTATAGTGGAGAAGAATATGCTTAGCTTTCTAAGAAGCTGACAGATTTCTAAAATGGCTGCATCATTTTATAATCTCACCACAATTTACCAGAGTTCCAGCTGTTCTGAATCCCAACAGCATTTGGTGGGGCTGTCCTTTATCTTAGTTGTTCTAAAGAACGTGTTTTCATTTGCACTTCTGCGATGATGAATGATGCTAAGCATCTTTTCACCATGTGTTTACTGTTCATTTTTATAACTTCTTTTGTCAAGAGTCTGCTCANTGGGCCTTCAGGGTGGGTCCCCTCCTAACCAGCCCCTCTCCCTGTCTCTGTTGATGACTACTGACCCTGTGACCTCCTAGCTGACAGTCTCTCAGAGCAGCGGCATTCTTTTCTTCGGACAGTGAATATTTACTTGGTGCCTACTGTGCCCTGGGTAGAGTCCTGATTCCTGGCCCAGCGTACCAGGCCCTTGGTGATCTGTCCCTGCCCTGTGCCCCCGCCCCTCCCCGGGCTCTGGGCACAAGATCTGTCCACAGGTCCCCAAGGTGCCATGCGCTCTCACATCCCCATGCCCGTGCATCCCTCTCCACCTCTCCTGCGCTGCTCTGACTTCTCCCCGCTTGCTCTACCAGCCCTCTTGGCTTCATTAACTCATCTTCTAAGATCAGTTCTGCTGCCACCTCTCCTAAGCCAGGCTCTCTGCCACCTGGTGGCACCTCTTACCACCCTGTGGTCTAAGCATACGGCCCGGCAGTTCCTCCACCCCTCTGTGAGCACGCGAGGCAAGGCCACGTCTCCTGTCTCATCGTTTTTCCTAATGCCCTGCACGCAGGGGAGTTTCAGAACAGGCGTTTTGAATACACAACCGTTTTCCTTGGCTCCCGTTTATAAGCTTTCTCTTCTATTTTAGCTTGTACGTTCTGCAGCAGGGATAGGCCTAATGAAGAATAATAACAGCCATAGGTTATTTATTTATTTAAGGCATGGAATTGTAGACTTATTTATTTTCCTTTTATTTCTGGCTGCGCTGGGTCTTTGTTGCTGCACGTGGACTTTCTCTAGCTGCTGGGAGTGGGGGCTGCTCTCTAGCTGTGAGGCACGGGCTTCTTACTGCGGTTGCTTCTCTCACTGTGGGTCATGGGCTCTAGGGTACGCAGGCTTCAGTAATTATGGTGCACGGGCTTAGTTGTTCTGTGGCATTTGGAAACTTCCTGGACCAGGGACTGAACCCGTGCCCCATGCACTGGAAGGCAGATTCTTTTTTATTTTTTTTTTTTTTGCCACTTTATTTATTTTTCAAATTGAAAAATATAATTGTTTTACAGAATTTTGTGGTTTTCTGTCAAAGATAAAGAAGAATCAGGAAGGTGTATTCATAACCACTAGATCACCAGGGAAACCCCAGACAGTTTGTTAACTGCTTACTATAGACCAGTCCTGGGTGTTCATTGGAAGGACTGATGCAAAAGCTGAAACTCCAATACTTTGGTCACCTCATGCGAAGAGTTGACTCACTGGAAAAATTCCTGATTCTGGGAGGGATTAAAGGCAGGAGGAGAAGGGGACGACAGAGGATGAGATGGTTGGATGGCATCACCGACTCCATGGACATGAGTTTGGGTAAACTCTGAGAGTTGGTGATGGATAGGCAGGCCTGGCATGCTGTGATACATGCGGTTGCAAAAAGTCGGACACAACTGATCGATTGAACTGAACTGAACTAAACTGATTTGCCAGTCATTTGCTGAATTCTTAGCATCCATATCTCATTAAATCCTTATTACTAGAGGTAGGTACTATGACACATTATTATTTCCATTTAACAGTGAAACTGAGGCTCAGAGAGGTTAACTGCTGATGCCTGCACTTGAACCTTGTGTCTAATTTCAGTGCTTGGACACTGACCCCTGGACTACCTGGCCAACACCCACCCCAGGATTAGCCTACCCAACCTAATCCCTGGGGAGGAGGCTCAGATGCCTGGGCCCCCTCGTTGAGGCTTGGCCTCTGTGGAGTTCTGTGGTTGCTGCCCTTCTGTACAATATACCTCCTGCACTGAACAGTAGAGGGAAGGCTCGTCACCCCAGGCCAAGGCTGGAAGCAGCCTATTTACAACCCTGGAGGGAGGTGTGGGGAGCAGGGACGAGAGGGTGGTCCAAGCCCCCTTCCCACTGCATATCTGAGTGCTTGGGTGGATGGGGAGCTTTGAGAACCTGTAGGAGACTCCGTTCATTTTAGCTCCGAGCCCCACATGGAGCTAAATAACAGGAAAGCTCCCACGACGGGGGCACACGAGACCCAGGCAGCTGCAGCTCCGACAGCCCGGCTGCGTGCCGGCACCGAGAGCAAGTCACTTACTGGGACACCCTGGCGGGAGGGACTTCAGAACCTGCACAAGTCGGCCACGCAGCCAATCACCACCCCACAGGGGGCCAGCAGGGATAACTGGGGAGGAAAAAACACTTCAGATTCTTTCCAGGCCCTGGAACTCACACATCTTTCCCAGCTAGAAGTTCATCTGGGGAAGCACGTTCCAGAACCAACGAGGCAGGCTTTCTTCTGCCTCACTTCCGGGAAGGAGAATGGCCCAGGCACAGGATGGGCAGTAGACAGCTGTCCAGCCTGCTCAGGCATGTCCTTCAAGGCTGCCCGGTGGTGCCTGTGGCTTCTGAAAACCTGAGAAATTGCCATGGAGGGTAGGGTTTGATTCCAAGGGACAGGAACCAGAGTTTCTCAGAAACCTCTCCTGGAGGGAGAGTCTGCCCCAGAGGTTGTTATACTATTCCTGTCTCTTATACACATCTCTCTCTGGTCTCGGAGAAGGCGATGGCACCCCACTCCAGTACTCTTGCCTGGAAAATCCCATGGACGGAGGAGCCTGGTAGGCTGCAGTCCATGGGGTCGCTGAGGATCGGACACGACTGAGCGACTTCACTTTCACTTTTCACTTTCATGCATTGGAGAAGGACATGGCAACCCACTCCAGTGTTCTTGCCTGGAGAATCCCAGGGACGGGGGAGCCTGGTGGGCTGCCATCTATAGTGTCACACAGAGTCAGACACGACTGAAGTGACTTAGCAGCAGCAGCAGCAGACATTCTTACTCACATCTTCTTGTGAACATGTTTTCTTTTGCATAAGCACTTAGGAGTGGAACTTTTAGGTTATAGTGGAGAAGAATATGCTTAGCTTTCTAAGAAGCTGACAGATTTCTAAAATGGCTGCATCATTTTATAATCTCACCACAATTTACCAGAGTTCCAGCTGTTCTGAATCCCAACAGCATTTGGTGGGGCTGTCCTTTATCTTAGTTGTTCTAAAGAACGTGTTTTCATTTGCACTTCTGCGATGATGAATGATGCTAAGCATCTTTTCACCATGTGTTTACTGTTCATTTTTATAACTTCTTTTGTCAAGAGTCTGCTCAAGTCTTTTGCTTATTTTTAAATTGATTTTTTTTTACTGTCAATTTGTAAGCATTTTATCCTAGATCTTTCATTTGTCAGGTATATGTGAATATTTTTCTCCAGCTTGTGGTTTATTTATTCATTTTCTCAAAGATTTCTAGAATTTTTTATTTTAGATTTTTAATTTTGGGGACTAGCAGGCAGAAAAACGTCCCTCCCCTCAAAAAGTGCCCACATTCTAATCCCAGGAACGTTTGAAAATACTATAATACAGGCAAAAAGGACTTCATAGATCTAACTAAGGTCATGGAATCTTGACACGGAAAGATTACTGAAGATCATCTGGATGAGCTTAATCTAATCATATGAGCTCCTAAAAGTACAAGAGGAAGATGGAAAGGTGAGTTACAAAGACGTGAATTAAAAAAAGACCGGGGTAGTTCTAAGCATGAAAGGCACTCAGCCTGCCATTGCTGGCTGTGGAGAGAGAGGAGGGAGCCACAACCACAGAATGCGAGTGGCCTTGATAAGCGGAGAACAGGCCTTGACTGGCAGCTAGCGAAGAAACAGGAGCCTCAGTCCTCAAGCCACAAGGAATTCATTCTGCCAACAACTTGAATGAATAAGGAGCCACCTTCAACCCTCGCGTCCCCAGGAAGGACCACGGCCATGCTGATGCTTTGACTTTGGTGTTTAAAAGACTAAGTAAAGATCTGGCTGAGCCCTTTGGTTTCTGACCTAAGGGAACTGTAAGATAATAAATTTGGCTTGTCTTAAGGTCTTATATTGCGGTAATTTGTTACAGCAGCAATAGAAAACTAAAACATATAGTACTTTCTGCCAAGTAATCAATCTTTGCCTAACCCGAAGATGTGGCTGTGAGCGCTCCAGTTTCTTTTCTTCCAGAAGCTTTAAGGTCTTATTTTCTTTTTGAAACACAGTGCTATTATTTCTGTTTGGCTGTGCCGGGTCTCTGTTGCTGTGCAGGCTTTTCTCCAGTTGTGGGAGTGGGGCCACTCTCCAGGTGCGGTACACGGGCGTCCCCCTGAGGGAGCTGTCCCTGTTGCAGAGTGGGGGCTCCAGGCATGCGGGCTTCAGCAGCTGCAGCCCCTGGCCTCCAGAGCCCAGCTCAGTAGCTGTGGTGCACGCGCTCAGCTGCCCCGCCATCTGTGAGGTCTTCCTAGATGAGGGACAGACTCCATGTCTCCTGCACTGGCGGGCGGATCTCCAGGGAAGGCCCTGTTGTCTTTGTCAATTCTATGACGTCTGCCTCCACATCAGAGACAGGACTGTCCCACTGCTCTCCGTCCTTTAAGCTACACCCTGCGGAGACCCTGGTCTGGTCCCTCCCGGCCTGCCCTCTCATCATGTGAGGCTAGAACACCTGGGTCCCTCAAAGCCCAGTGATGGCAGGTAGACTGAGATACAGCAAGTGGCCCGAGGCTGGAAAGACGGATGTCAGCTTAAGGGCTGGTGGGCCAACTGCCACTCTCAGGAAATACCTCCCTACAAGTGACATTCTCTCCTGGCCTTGTCCCTACCCAACCTAAATCTCACCCAAGGTTTAATCCCTAGCTCAGTTCCATGACTTCCATGAAGCTTCCTCTCAGTGGCCCACAGTCACATCTCCTGCTTATCATTTACGTAACTCCTCTGGCATATTTCCATAAAAAACACTAATCCCTGATGTGTACGTGGTGTCTTTCCAACCAGAGCATCTGTGGTCCCAGCTGAATAAACGCTACTGAGGTAAACTGGTAAAACACATTTCAGGTGCCTTCCATTTGACTCAGCAATTCTATATCCTATTACTTATCCTAAGGAGAGAAGCAACAAAATATGTGCAAGACCCAGGTACAAGGACATTCACTGCGGGTGTTTACGATGGCAAACTGAAAAGACCAAAGTGCCCGGCAACAGGAGGCTGGCTAAAATGAACATGGCACAGCTACACAGCAGACTCTATGCGGGCATCTGAAACGATGAGGCGGCAGACCCACGCAGGCGAAAACGAAAGGACGCCAGGGATGTTCTGCTGCACGAAAACACCGCATTAAGAACACTGGGATGATGGCCCATCCCAAGCGGTACACGGTTGGGACTTTGCCTTCCAAGGCAGGGTCAGGGAGCAAGGAGTCCCACATGCCTCACAGGCAAAAAAACCAACACACATAAAACAGAAGGAATTAACAAATTAAAGACTTTCCAAAACGACTTTCAAAAAACACCAGGATGACAGTTCTGTAAATAATTCCATCGCTTCCACAACCAGAAAATCATTAACAATTTCTGTATAGCACTGTGTGGGTGTAAAAACATATCTGCAAGGATACATACCAAGATGCTGACTGTGGGCCTGATAGGGTTTTCTTTCTCTCCAACATTTTCTCTAATAAAAGTTTTTAAATGAGTGCTTTTCAGTTTTAAATTCTGTTTTTAAGATAAAATATTTGACCATTCAAATATCTGGCTCCTACTCCTCACCTTCTGTTTTTTGTGTGTGTATAGTAAAATTCATTTAATATAAAATTCTCCCTCACCTTTTTAAGCCGTTTCTTCCTCCGTCTCTCTAATTAATATGACTATATTATTGCCCTTGACTTGCCAGATTCAGAAATGTCCTGATTTCTAGATTTCTATTATAGGGTGAAGATTTTTACCTCCATTCTATCAACTCTCATTCTCTCTCTATAGTCAGGTTAACTCAACGTTTTCGTTACATCCATGTCCTACATTAGAGCTAAGCAAATACTGTTCATTAAAGGATTTCTTTGACTACTCCCCTGTGTTGGGCTCTGTTTCCTGGATCTTCCTTTTCCTCAGTTTAGTCCCTCTTTCGGATCATTTTATTTATTTCTGGCTGGGCTGGGTCTCCTTTGCTGTGCCGGCTTTTTCTTCGGTTGCAGCGAGCGGGGGCTGCTCTCTAGCTGTGGCGTGGGGTTTCTCAGTTGCAGCGGCTTCTCTCACTGAGCGCGTGGGCTCCAGCGGTCGTGATGCGCAGGCTTCGTTACTCCACAGCGCAGGCTCTCTTCCTGGACCAGGGCCCGAGCCTGCGTCCCTGCACTGGCAGGAGGGCTCTCAACCATGGACGGCCAGGGAAGCCCAAGCTCTGTTGTTTCTAATATTTTTTTTTTTCTTTCCTGTTGTGAGCCTTCCAGCAACCTATTCTTTCATATTGCTTTTATCACCTTTGAGGAATAATTTGTATGTAGAACACACCCACTTTAAGCGTGGCACTCAGTTCTGACCAGCGCACACACTCCTAGACCCACCACTACTGTCCAGACAGGGAGCATCTCCGTCGCCCCAAAGGGCTCCCTGCCCTCACCTCACCCCCAGGTAAGCATTAACCTGTGTTCTCTCACTACAGACTCATCCTTCTGTCACGAAAACGGAATTACACAACGCCCGGCCTCCTGTTACGGCTTCTTTTACTCTTCGCAATGCTTCTGAGACGCACTCAGGGCTCTGTCAGGGATTTGGTCCTTTTCTCAGCTAAGCGGCCATCCTCTGTATGCACATAACAGTGAATCTTCCAGCTGACGGACGCTGTTTCTTACGAATAAGACTGCGATCAACACACATACACCCGTCCTTGTGAGACCTTCAGTTCTAAGAAGGTGGTTTCAGGAGGCTGGGGGGCATGCTGGCCTAGGCAGGCTCCCCGACAGTGACCGGGTGGCCAGCTGCCTGTCTTGGCTGGGTTCCAAAGGCCAGCATTTCTGCATCTCTGTGGGGGACTGAGTTTACTTTCACCAGAGAGAGCCTCCAGCCTTGAGGAGCAGCCAGGCAGAGTTAGGATGGGAAGGAGGAGGGTGGAGAGGGCGAGGTGGGCACACCTCACTCAGCAGCCTTTCAGGGACGGGACGAGGAGGGGAGGCATACCAGAGTGCTGGGCCCTGGAGGAGAAGCTCCTGCGNTTGAGGAGCAGCCAGGCAGAGTTAGGATGGGAAGGAGGAGGGTGGAGAGGGCGAGGTGGGCACACCTCACTCAGCAGCCTTTCAGGGACGGGACGAGGAGGGGAGGCATACCAGAGTGCTGGGCCCTGGAGGAGAAGCTCCTGCGGGTGGGCCCACAGTGAGCCATGCCACCCGACACTGGGCACGCTGTCACCGAGGCCCATGAGCAGGGAGCACGCGGGCGCCAGCGCCTCTGCTCGTGGAGCAAGGATCTGAGCGCCAGAGAGCAACGCCGCAGGGAGAGCAGCGTGGCCCTGAGCCCCATGTCCTCACCCTGCCCGCCTCTCCCCGGCAAGGCTGACTGTGCATCTCTGGGGGCCCCCTCCCGCCCGCTCCCCACCACCAGCCTGGACGGAGCACACGCGGAGGAGACGGGCGTCCGTGCCAGACAGCTGAGGTCCCCTCCCACGCGCAGGAGGCTCCCAGCGGCCTCTCGGCCTCCCCTTCTCAGAAGCGCTTCCGCAGCCGTGGTGGCAGTGACAAGGTCTCTGTGCAAACCCCTGCCAGCTGTGGTGCTTTTGTTTTGGGTTTCAAGCTACATGTATATTAACACAAAAAATTAAAGACACCTACCTAAGCTGAATTCTAAAATGGGCTCATCTGGATCTTGTACATTTCCTGGATAAAAGAGAAATGACAGAAAAAAATCAGCCTTATCGACTTTTCCCTGCTTTCCGATTTGAGGCAAAAAGCCCCATCACCAGCGGCAACACAGTATGAATACATCAAACCAGCAAGCTCTACATTTTGAACTTACAGTGATGTATTGATATGTCAATTACTCCTCAATAAAATGGGGTGGGGGGACCCAACACTCTGCCTTCTCCCAANGATTTGAGGCAAAAAGCCCCATCACCAGCGGCAACACAGTATGAATACATCAAACCAGCAAGCTCTACATTTTGAACTTACAGTGATGTATTGATATGTCAATTACTCCTCAATAAAATGGGGTGGGGGGACCCAACACTCTGCCTTCTCCCAAACTGTTACATGAGATGATCTGAGACTCCTAAGAAGTCACGGACCCCGAGACTAAATCCCCTCCCCCTGGACCTGCACATCCACAATGCGAAGGGCTTCTACTACGGCCTGGGCACCTCTCCCACAGGCACTGTGCACACTCCCACATTACCTATGGGCCAGTGAGCTCTGGAGGTGCCCACACATCCTGGAAAACCCCCGGCGGGCAGGTTCCAGAGCATGCCAGGCCCAGGAAGAGGGCTGACTTTCCCTATTCCAGCTCAGACGGGGCCGCCAGGCCCCACGCCCCGGCGCCACCACAGCGAGGGCCCACAGGCAGCCTGCCGAGGCTCACCTGCCAGAGAGAGGCCCAGCAAGTCGCCTGCCACGTCGATGGTGGAAGCCCGCTGCATCGCGCGGGCCCTGGCGCCGTGGCGAGGGCTGTGCTCTCTCGCTGCCATGATGGCATTGGTGAGGATGACGTCCTGTTCCCGGGTCAGACCACGCCTGAGGCCCCAGAGGCCCCGTCCCCACGCCCTCGTCCCCTAGGGCGGCGGCTGTCCTGGGAAACAGGAACAAACACTGGTTTAAACGAACACAAAAACTCAGAGAGACACCGTGGCCTCACGCAGAGAGCACGCGACCCACACGGGCAGGACTCGGCGGAGCCAGGGCCCCGGCAGGTGAGGAGGGGAGTCTGACGACCCAGGTCCTGAATCATCCTCGGCTCTCACCCACAGGACTCCAGAAAGAGAGCACGGCCTCTTCCACAGAGACGTACCGCATTCAACGAAGGCTCAAACATGATCACAACCTATGGCTGGGGTTGGCTTTATTATGATTTCCCACTGACGAATCTCAGAGGAGCTCTAAAATGATAAATCAGCTCACTGCCATCTCTCTCTGAAGGATAAGAGGTGTGGGAAGAGAGAGGTCTGCCGCCCACTGGCCAAAGCAGGACAGCGGAACCTGGGACCAAAGGCACGAGACGTCTCCAGCCTTGTTCTCTGCCCCTCGGGCCCACAGGAACGCCAGCTGTGTCACTCGGGCTTCCTTGCCCATAAGGCACGACCATCTGCGCCTCAGTGGACAGGGCTGGGCTTCGGGCACGGGGTCTCTGGGCAAGGAGCCACCACGGGCTGAGCCGCCCAGATGCTCCGGCCAGCACGGAGCTCACGCGCTGCTCTGAGAAGCGGGATACTCGGCGAGGAATGGGCTTCAAGTTCTTCCAACCCTTTATGCTGCCATTCCTGCTATCTCTAGCAGGAATCAACCTTTATAATGAGACCAGGCAATAAGGCTGGGTTACAACATCCCCTCAGAGAGTGGAAGAAGACAGTGAAGGAGTAAGTCGGAGACCGCCTGCTTCCCCACAGATACATCGATAACTCATCAAAACATGGACCAGCTCCTACAGAGCAACTTCTAAACAACAGCAGAAGACTCCAAGCCTCAAAAAAGAAATCAAAGCAAAATTGTAAAGCAATCATCAATTAAAACTAAATAAATATAATTTTTAAAAAATCCCCTCAAAGGTTCCCATATATCCAGACACCCCGTCTTCTCAAAGGATGTCAACATCATTGCCTCTGAAGGGCCTGAGTTCCCGCTCTTGGGTTAATTCACCCGGCAACTTACTGGACATGTTTGTCCTTGGGCCAGTAGAGACACGTGGCATCTCTTCACAGAAGCACATCCAAATCCATCATCTAAAAATAGAAAAGTATAACCTTAACAAGCTGAGCAGACATGAAGCTCCCGGGAATGCTTATTATAGTGTGTATGTTGCTACTTTCATGCCTAAAAAGGGGGGGAAGCCCAGCGCTACTATACGNTTGTGTGTGAGAGAGAAGGAATGAGAGAAAGAGAAAACACTAGCTGACACCTTTTGTGTTCCTTCTTATTAGGCCAATTTCTAGCATTTAATAATATCAACCGATTTTTATTGACTACTAGCTATGTGCCATATACTTTGCTAAATACTTGAAATTCATTATCTCATTTAATCCTTAGTGGGACTTTAAAAGATTCAGGTGTCCCCAGTCAGAGAGCTGGCCTGTATTGCTCCATGAACTCATGTTAGCCTCTAGCTGTGCCCCGTATTGCCTGTCTCTCCGGTGATCCGTACTGTGCTAAGTGCTATGGAAGGGGGAGTAACATTCATTCAGTCTCGATTCTGAAGAACTTAAATTAGGAGAAAAATACTAAGCAGATAATTATAACATGATGTGGTAAGCCCCCAAATTCTGTGGAACTGCAGGTAAGGGAAGTTGATTCTGCCTAAGAGAACCAATAAACAAAGGAGGTGATATTTCTGCTGGGTCTTGAAAGATGAGTAGGAGTTAGAGCTAGTTTAATTCTAGTCTGGCTAGAATATAGAGGATGAAAGAGAAAAAGAGGGAAGGGTGGCATGTGCACAATTCGGAGGGTGAAGAAGAGATGCTGGAGTGTCACACTGTGTTAGATTCCCTTATTGGACACTAAGTAGTGCTATTGGCTCTAGATAGGTTGGTGGCTAGAGATGGACGATCACTGTCTTTTAGAGAGGATAAAATCTAAGGTACATCCAAGTCACCAAAATACGAACCTTGAAATTGTGAACTTTCAAAGATGCAAACATACGTGCCAGCCCCTGTATGCCAGCTGTTGAACTGTACTATTGTGCTGTTTAAGGTACTGTACTGTAAGATTAAAAATGTTTTTTGTGTGTGTTTGTTTTTATATACGTATTATTTGTGTGAAAAGTAGTCACCTGTTACAGTATAGTATTATCTAGCTGATTGTGTTAGTTGGGTATCTAGGCTAACTTTGTTGGAGTTATGTACACATTGGACCTGGGAATGTGCTCTCAGAATGAAACTCATGCGTAGGTCGGGGACCTACTGTATGTAAAAGCTGTGGGTCCTGAGCTTAGCGTGAAGGTGCTATAGAAGGATTCATCAACAATCTGTGTCTCTCTCATAGAACATTCCAATTCCAACCCTGAAGGAATTTGCAAAGGCTCTGGAGACCAACACTCACGTGAAAAAGTTCAGTCTGGCCGCAACCCGCAGCAATGACCCTGTGGCAATTGTGAGTAAAATCCTTAGAAATACAGCCCTCAGATATTTAATTCAGTAGAAGTTATTTTTAATTTGTCTTATCAATTAACAATGTTCAGATCTGGTCAATTTATTTTCTGTATAATTAATAAACAAAATTAGTTATAATGAGACGGCAAAACAAGAACCCACAAGTCAGGCACTTTGAATTCCCTAGAATTTTGTTAACACTACACTTTTAAGAAAAAGATATAAGATTAGATTAGGCATCTAGCTAAATAAATATTTAGATTTTGTTCTATTCTTAGTACAAATTTTCTGAAATGTTTGTACCTGCAGTAGCATTCCATCACAATAAATGGCTACGAGACCCCTCCTCCCCCATGAAAGCCTACAGGAACTCAGCACATAGAAAAAATGTTAACGTATATTTCATTTTAATCTTTTAAGTGGATTCATATGTCTCAAAAATATATTAAACAATCAAATCTTAAAACATTTTTGTTTGATATTGTTAACCAGAAGATGAAAGAAAAAAAGGGCTATTCCTTCTATGTACCTTAGTTGATTCAGGTAAATAAGGAAACCCCTGGGCCCTAGTAAATACTACTACTGTTATTACATTAATACTACTGTTATTCCTCCTATTAAGAGCTCACATTTCTTGAGCAATTAGTAACTGCCAGCTCTGATCCCTGTCCTTTGCTAGGTCATCTCACTGAATCCTCAGTACACACAATGAGGTATGTACTGTTATTAGTTCCCACTCTAACAAATGAGCAATGTGAGGCTCAGAAAGGTTAAGTAACTTTTCCAAAGTAACCCAGTCAGCAAAGGACAAAGCCAGGATTCACCACCAGGTCCTGGTTCCACAATCAAAATGCCTAACCACCCAGCTATGCTATATTTAAATACATTACCTCACTGTTGTATGTTTGCTAAACTCTGCCAGTTGTCAGGAGCCTGAGCATTAGGCCACATCAATGGTTCTACAGGATCTGATGCTCAGCACTTGAAAAATGAAAGTTTCTTGACTTGATGTGATTTAAAGTAACATGTCTTTTGGAAGATTTAAAATAGCATTAAAAAGGGACAGCAAGAAAGTAATGCTACCCACCACGGTGCTGGTGCAGAGTAGATGTTGAAAAACAAATATTGAAAAATACTTGTTAAATGAATGAATGGATGTGCCCTCTAACCTTTGAGCAATAGGCAGTATTTCCATGATGACGACAGCAAATGTGAAGTAAGCACTCATGCAAGTGAGGGGCTAAGCTACAGAACTGATGTTTTCACCAGTAATTATTACATGTCTAAATTTGTAGGTTGAAAGCAGTTTTGAATCTGAAGCCTATCATTGAAATAGAAAAAGAACAGAACTAGATCATTGGTGAGGTTAAGTTAGCAATTTAAGGGTTCTTATCTATGTATGATTTTGTGTATAATCTCTGCCCTTTACTAGATTTGTTTTCAGTTAAGCAAAAATATTCACAGTGCATTTTGTATGTAAATAACTAAAGGGATAAATAAATAAATGATTTGTAATTTCTGTTTAATATAATATTTACAGTAGAATGGCAGGGATGCAACTAGTTCATAGTTTACAGTCAGTACTACTAGTAAATAACTTCTATTCTAGGTCAAATAGATAACTTGCTAAATGGACTAATATAATATATATATCCATGACACAGCCCAATATGTTAATAATATACATTAACACACATTATATCTATAATGTGTTTATATTCTATATTATTATATAGAATATAATATAGCCCCAAATATATTAATAATACGTTAAGATATATATTATTATATCAAATATGGTAATCTACTTGATATAGTTTTCAATCCAACAACTAAGTATTGAATGTACGCCTTGTGACAAGCACACCATACAACTGCAAGGAATAACTGTTATCCTTTAGAGTGAAAAGAAAAGCCTCTTTCAGCCTTATGCCTGGATGGCTTCATATGGTCCAGCCCTCACCTGGCTGACCCCAGATGGTTCCCCTTTCAGCTATGTTATCGTCAGGAAAGAACTTTTCTATAGGTTGAAGATTGGTTGATTATCCCACAAGCAGCAGAGATATTCAGACTGTGATTATGGCACAACTGTTGAGAATTACAGATCAGCATTAAAGCAAGAGCTTGGAGACTCTTTTCTATGTAAGGTTCAGAAATAAACTCTACAAAATACTTGTGGGATTATAGTGAATGTAGACAAGCTATGTGGATGTGAGATGACATTATCCCCATTTTACAGATGTGGCAACTGAGGCTCAGAGTTTGAGTATCTTAACTAAGATTACCCAGCTTGTGACTAAGCCAGGAAGCAAATTTAAGTGATCTGTAATCAAATTCAGTTTACCATGTTCCAAGTACTTCCATATAATCACACCTATAGCAGAAGTGTTAATGAAACTTGCCACACTAATGAATGCCAATGTAGAGAAAAGGCCCAAATATGTTTTTTTTTAATGCTGTTAGTAATAGGGATGCCACATAAACATCAGAAGTTTAGGACAGCACTATCAAATAAAAATAAAATGAGAACCACAAATGTGAGCTACACATGGACGTTTAAATTTTCCGGTAACCACATTAAATAAAAAATGGGTGGAATTAAATTTAATAATATATTTTATTTAAACCACCATATCCAAAATACCATCATTTCAAAATGTATATGTAATGAGGTCTTCTGCAGTATTTTTTCCATACTACATATTTGAAATCTGATGTATTTTCATATTTATAGCACATCTCAGTTCATAAGAGGCACTTTTCAAGGCCTCCATAGCCTCCTGTGGCTACCCCTGTGAGGGTACAGATTTGGACAGTGCAGGAAACTGCAATTTCCACACAACATTGTGAAGTACAAAAAGCAAAACCTTCTCTTTAAAAATGTATTTCTACACTGTTTATACAACCTTTAAGAAATCTAGTCTTGGTTTCACTAACGTTATTATCCCCAGCACATGTAATAGATGCTCAAATATTTGCTGAACTGCAGTGAGCCTGGGCCTGGAGCCCAGGGTTGTGTTTGGCTGGGTCTCTCTTCCCTGTTTTGTTCAGTATAAGAAAAGTGTTTTCTTCAGTTTAAAAGAAATTGGCAAGATGGTGGCTACTTGCCAGTAGGTCCTGAAAGTTTTTTATAAAGGCCTAATTGCTCTGACATTTTGTTATTCTAATAGCAGAAGTAAATCCCAAGCTTGGAGAATCCATAAGGAAAGGCCTGATGCATTCCTTTTTGGGGCTCTAATTAAAATGTGTACATTTAATTCTAATTAAAGACCTTGCACTGAATAAATACACTTTAATTTACATGGCGTACACTAACATCACTGCAAACCCTTGAGCTTTCCTTGTAGTTCAAACAAGTGCTTGACTGATACACAGGATTATTCTTCTAGTCCAGTGGTTCTCAACTCAGGGTGATTCTGCCCTCCAGTGAACATTTGGCAGTGTCTGGAGATATTTTTGGTTGTCATGACTGGGAGGGTACTGTTGACATTTTGTGGGTCTCAGAGGTTGCTAAACCTCCCACAAGACACAGGATACCTCCCACAACAATTCTTCAGCCTCAGATGTCGATAGTCTTGAGGTTGGAAAACCTGTTCTTGTCCCAAGTTGAAATCTTTCTCCTCTTCCTTCTTCTTGTCCTTTCTGCCATAAAAACAAAAGAGTTCAGAAGTTCCTTGTTCTACTCCCAAGAGCAATCACTGTTAGCAGTTTGTTTTTCATTCCTTTCATTGTTGTCTATATGATTTCAATTAAAGTGATTTTGAATCCTGGATGAACATTAGTCACTGAAGAGCTTTTAAAAAATGCAGTCATAAATCAACTACAATAATAAAAAACAAAACAAACAAAGCAGCTGTCTAGGCCACAGTCTGAGATTCTGATTTAATTCATCTGGTGGGGCCCAAGCATTTGTGTATTTTTTAAAGCGTCCAGGTCGTTCTAGTGTGCAACCAGGTAGAAATGCACTAATACATATGCACTTTTATTTTTGGTTTATTATCTCAAATAGTTTTTGATTCTCCGTTAGAAAAGGTTGGGCAACTCTGTACTCTCTCTTCTTTCTACTTCATCTTCCTTTGCTAGCTCTAAATTGTAGTTATTCTATTGTTTCACACATTGGAGTTTTATACATTTTATCTCATTATATTCAGTTAGGTGTACAGATTGACACCAAAAAAAAATTAGAACTTATCACCAGCATTTACAATTATCTGGCTGTATAAATATATTAAAGCCTCTGTTCTATGGGCCTTAAAGTCTAGTGACTAATGGCAGTCTGATTCTTGTTTCTTTGTGAATAGATTACAGTGTTTTTTCTTTCTCTATTTTCTTTCTTTCTTTTTTTGAAGTGGGGCAAGGTGGAGAGAGTTGATAACATTTAAAAGTTTTGCATATTTCTGTTCTCTAAATATTCTGTGTTCCCTGCATAGCATGCTGGCCTGTTTCATGAACTCAACTTTTCTCTCCTGATGTTGGTTTTCCTATTAGGTCTAGCAGTCATTGTTTGCCTGTTCATAGTTCCAAATAGAGAACAAAATTGATTTGTGTAAACTGGGACTATTTCCTCTGCAGTTATGTAGATCTGGTTCACCAAAAGACCTATCCCTTAAAAGGGAAGACCCTTTATATTTCTCCATTTGTTACCATCTGGCAGGCCATACATTTTATTTAGTAATTTTTTATTCTGCCTCTCCTGCTGAAATATAAGCTCCCTAAAACAGGAATTTTGTCTTCTCTACAGCTAGCACAAAGCAGAAGCCTGACACGTAATCTTTTCTATGTGAATGAGTGAATAAATGAATGAATGAGTGAGTGCTTTTGTAAGCAGGCAGATGAGTTGATGAGCAGCCTTCTCTGTACTATGTGTATGAGAAGCTAGCAGGCAACCAGGGAATCCTCAGCGACTACTCAAGTTGGGAGGGCTTCCCTCTGGGAGGAACACGGTCCAGTATATTTCCATCCTGGGCATTGCCGCCTCTCCTGTCTCTTCTCCCACTCTGTATCTGGTGGGAGATCTGGGGGTGCCTCCGTTTCTGCACTTCTTCACTCTCGGGACCCAGCACCCTCATCGAGCCTCTTCCTGGGAGATTTCTCACTGATGGCTGTGCAGGCAGTTGCTCTTTTTCAGGGAAGCCTCAGGAAGAGCTGGTGTGCTCTCCACCTGCTCTTGCTGATCCACCTGTTCCTAAGGCAGCTCTGTAGTGAGACACCCTAACTGGGGCTTCCCAGGTGACACAGAACCCACTTGCCAGTGCAGGAGACTTAAGAGACTTGGGTTCGATCCCTGAATCAGGAAGATCCCCTGGAGGAGGGCATGGCAGCCCTCTCCAGTATTCTTGCCTGAAGAATTCCATGGACAGAGGCATTTGGAGGGCTACAGTCCTTAGGGTGGCAAAGAGTTGGACACGACTGAAACAACTGCACACACACACACACACACCACTGGGACTTACCTCGGGCATCTCAGGCAATTTTGTGGTCGTTTCTCCACCAACCTTTCTGTTTTCTGTATTTTAGCAACTCTTCAAGTTAATGGCCCTCTGTTTTTGTTTTCTTGCACTGTAGGAGTTCCAGCCCCTTAAAAATTATACCTTTTCTTTATGACAGCGGGAAGCTTTGGGAATAAAGGGAACAAACAGGTGTATGTGTGCCATCTACTGTCTTAATCTGGGAGTCTTTAGTGCCACTCTGAGTGGTGATTTTGTTCCAAAAGTTACCTTTGAAAAATCCTGATGTACAGATGACCTGCAATAATATGACTAAATTAGTAGTGCCCAAATGCTAGTCAATGATAAAAATCTTTATCCATTCAGAGTAAAAGGAGAAAAATGAAATAATTCTGAGATTAATCCTTTCTACTTTTTTTTTCCTAATGTTAAAATGCTTTTTCTCAAAAAAACAAAACAAAACAATGGTAACAGATGGTTGTGAGTTTTTTAATATCCTTACCTAATAAAACAAAGTTGTTAATTCTATGTCAGTGTCTTTTTAGGGGGGCTTCCTTAGTGACTCAGTGGTAAAGAACTCACCTGCCAATGCAGGAGACTCAGGTTCAATCCCTGGGTTGGGAAGCTCCCCTGGAGAAGGAAATGGCCAACCTGTCCAGTATTCTTGCCTGGAAAATCCCACGGACAGAGGAACATGGAGGGCTACAGTCTATGGGGTCGAAAATAGTTGGACACAACTTAGCAACTTAACAACAACAATCTTTTTTTTTTTTAATTTTGCAAGTATGTGGAATTTATAAGTCTGCGCTGCTGAACCGAACTATTTTTATTGCACTTTAAAATTATTGTCTTTGTTACTTGAAGGTGAAGGTATGATTTAACTAAGGTTTTCTTTAAGTACTGTAAAAAAATATTTAATATGGTAGTGAGAAGTTTGGTAAATAAATCTTTAGAAACCCTAATGGTTATTTCATTTTCACATCATAAGGCCTTTGCAGATATGCTAAAAGTAAACAAGACCTTGAAAAGTCTAAACATAGAATCCAATTTCATCACTGGTGCTGGGATCCTGGCTGTTGTAGAAGCACTAAAGGAAAATGACACGTTGACTGAGATCAAGATCGACAACCAGGTGAGTTAACTCACAGGGTACATGTGAAAGGGGGGAGTACCATAACGGAGGGAGTTAAAAGACAAAGTTCTGTGAAAAAGTTTAATTTGATATTCTGGCTTCCTGGTAATAGGACAGCTTCTGGCCTGTGGAGGGTGAGTGGGAGGACGTTTTAATAATTAAACAATGTCTAGTGGGGCAGCCTGAGACAGAAAGAGCCAGCCCTCCCCCAGCCCTGGGCTGGTCAGGCACCAGAGGAAGAGAGCAGACCGGCAGAGGTGTTGACAGCAGCTTTGTTCGGCCTTCATCATCCTTGCCTGTTAGTAGGAAGCTTGGCGCAGTCCTGCCCCAGTCTTGCTGTTGCCTCTTACTGGGACTATGGAAAAAAAGCAGAGTGGCCACACCCAGAAACAGCCTCCCTGCCCTGGGCTGGAGGCTGACAGAGCCGGGCAGCTACCCCAGGCTCCTGCTGTCTGGTGCTGACCGTAGAGCCTATTTAAAGGAGTTGGGATTCTAGAAGACATCTGGTTTAGAGTGACAGGCCACACCCACAGTGTGATCACAATCTCAGCTCTGCTGCAGCACTTCTTGGAGTCCCAGCAGCCAAAGCAAGCTGCTTTTCCTTGGAGACACCCCCTCCTGTACACTCAAGACCTCTTTTCTCAGCCTCAGCCTACAGAGTCTCTGGAGTTGCTCTACCGGCTTCAGCTGGCTCCTGCCTGCAAGCAACAACTCTCCGTTCTCAGCATGATGTAGTGCCCTGTCCCTTTGGCTACAGAGACATGTCTGCCATGGGAATCAGGAAATCTGAAAGGTCTACACACAGTATAGTTGGAATAAAGAACCCTGGAATGGACCAAAAAGAGCGAACAAGGAGACTAGTGCTTCAAGCATCCCCTCTGTGGGGTGATGGGAAGGGCGGTGGGGGCAGTGTCCCCTGCATGTCTGGGAAAATCCCTGGTCTAGACCCCACCCAAAACTATCACCTAAGCCTGGAAAGCCATGGCGGACACATGGGCTGTTTCAGCTATATGAGTACATCCCAAATATTTCTTGAAACATACTTGTACTAAAAATTATTCAGTCTAGNTCGCTTCAGTCGTGTCCGACTCTGTGCGACCCCACAGACGGCAGCCCACCAGACTCCCCCGTCCCTGGGATTCTCCAGGCAAGAACACTGGAGTGGGTTGCCATTTCCTTCTCCAATGCATGAAAGTGAAAAGTGAAAGGGAAGTCGCTCAGTCGTATCTGACCCTGAGCATGGACTGCAGCCCACCAGGCTCCTCCATCCATGGGATTTTCCAGGCAAGAGTACTGGAGTGGGGTGCCATTGCCTTCTCCGTAAGTACACCTAGAGTTATCTAAAGTAGGCTCCTTAAAGAGGTTTTGCTTGTTCTTCTAATGAGAACATGCTTTGCTCGCTGACCTAGGGAAAACTCGACAGAGTTCTCCTACACTACTGATAACATTCTGGAAAGGTCTGAATACTCTAGAAAGCAATCTGACATTATTTATCAACATCTGTAAACAATACAAAATTCTCACCAAGGGTCCAGAGATGCCTATCGTTTGTAATGATAAATACAGGAAGCAATCTAAATGCCCGGCTACAGGTAAGTGTAATATGGAACATCTGTAAGACACACTACTATCTGGCTGCTAAATGATTAATAAAGGCAATATACACACAAAAAGTACTTCAACCTCATTAGTCATCAGGAAAATACTAACTGTAACCATGAGATACCTCTGTGCACCCACCAGAACAGCTAAACTGGAACAGTCAGGTAGTACCAAGTGCTGACAAGGACGTGGAATAAATGGGGCCCTGGCACACTGCTAGGGGAGTGTAAGACGGTACAGCCGCACTGGGAAGCCCACGGCATCTACCCACGCTAAAGATACATAACTCAGAGTGCAGCTGCTCACAGAAACGCACACTTAGGCTCACCAGAAAGTGTGTAAAGAACACTTAAAGCAGTAACATTTATAATATTCAAAAACTAGAGGGACTTAGCCGGTGGTGCAGTAGTTAAGAATCCCCCTGCCATTGCAGAGGATGCAGGTTCGATCCCCGGTCCGGGACGATTCCACGTGCCTCGGGGCAACTAAGCCTGCACACAACTAGAGTCCACGTGACACTATGAAGATCCCATGTGTTACAACGGAGCCCTGACACAGATAAATTAATTAAAGGTAAAGAATATGGGTGTTTCTATATTCAAAAAAAAAAAAAAAAAAACCCAGAAACAATCCAAGTGTCCACCAACAGCGGAATAGACAAGACAACACAGACGACTCTTAGGCACAACGCCAGGGGGGAACCGGACCCACGAGAGCACGTTCCAGGCAACGCCATGGCTATGAAGTTCGGGCGCTGGGCGGGCAAGCGCGTGGTGTGGCAAGTCCAGACAGTGGTGTTAGTGTCTCCGAGGGGCAGAACTGGCCGGGGAGAGTGTGAGAGGCTGACAGGGGTGCCCTCTGGAGTGTTCCATCTCCTGCTGGATGGTTCTTTGAGTGGATTCACTGTGGGAAAAATTCACTGAACTGTTTGTGAATGGTCTTTCAGTTCAGTTCAGTCACTCAGTCGTGTCTGACTCTTTGCGACCCCATGAATCGCAGCACGCCAGGCCTCCCTGTCCATCACCATCTCCCGGAGTTCACTCAGACTCACATCCATCGAGTCCGTGATGCCATCCAGCCATCTCATCCTCGGTTGTCCCCTTCTCCTCCTGCCCCCAGCCCCTCCCAGCATCAGAGTCTTTTCCAGTGAGTCAACTCTTCACACGAGGTGGCCAAAGTACTGGAGTTTCAGCTTTAGCATCATTCCTTCCAAAGAAATCCCAGGGTTGATCTCCTTCAGAATGGACTGGTTCGATCTCCTTGCAACCCAAGGGACTCTCAAGAGTCTTCTCCAACACCACAGTTCAAAAGCATCAATTCTTCAGTGCTCAGCTTTCTTCACAGTCCAACTCTCACATCCATACATGACNTGATCTCCTTCAGAATGGACTGGTTCGATCTCCTTGCAGTCCAAGGGACTCTCAAGAGTCTTCTCCAACACCACAGTTCAAAAGCATCAATTCTTCAGTGCTCAGCTTTCTTCACAGTCCAACTCTCACATCCATACACGACCACTGGAAAAACCAGAGCCTTGACTAGACAGACTTTAGTCGGCAAAGTAATGTCTCTGCTTTTGAATATGGTATCTAGGTTGGTCATAACTTTTCTTCCAAGGAGTAAGCGTTTTTTAATTTCAAGGCTGCAGTCACCATCTGCAGTGATTTTGGAGCCCCCAAAAATAAAGTCTGACACTGTTTCTCCATTTCCCATGAATTTTACATCCAGTAAAAATGCTGATCCTTTTAATGACTGTAAATAAAAACAACACAGCATGGAAAAGTGTTCATGTCAGCTCTGCACCTTGTGTGTTTTTAAGGGGATGTTCTACCTGTGCTCTGGCTAAAGACATTTAAAAAGAAGGGCCCAGAGGGACGGAGCCAGTCAGGGACTACATGTTAACGATGGCCATGTCTGGGGGCGTGCCAGAAGCATTTTCTTTCTCGGCTTACTGCCACCCTCCCAAATCACTGAGAACTGCACCCCGCACTGGCCAGAGGCAGAGGTGGCACCCAGAAATCCCCTTACTTGTCCAGCTGCCTGCACAGCGCCATCCCCTCCATCGTCGGGACAGGGGAGACAGGCCACCGAACAGAGGACCACGCCTGCACCCCGAAGGCCTGCCTCCCCAGGAAGGCTCCTCAACCAGCCCAGCCCAGCTCCGCCTCTTGCAGCATGCCCACCACCCACCCTCCTGCCCCATCCCCTGGAGGGTGGCGGATACCAGAGGCCCTGTGAGACTCTGGGGATAGCTTAAAGAGGAGCATCTCTAGGCTAATTTTATACTTGACAGAGTGAATGGATCAGAGAAGCTTTTAGGTCAAAAGGATCTCAGAAGCCGCTTCAGGGTTTTGGGGGGCATCTAATTAAGACCAGCAATTTAAGTCATCAAGACCCATAACACGAAGCTAATTTGCACAGCTGAACTCGACTTTCCTTATTAATCTCATTAATTTAATGTAATTCACCTAGGATTCTGATATTCCCAAGGTCCCAGGTTTCCTCCTAAACCCATTTGAAGACCAGCACTCATTAGCAAGAAAAATGACATTTAAAGAGGACAGCGAGGGCAGGGGAATTGTTTAGAAGGACGTGAATTTTCAGGAAAGAAGCAAGAACTCCTGAAACTAACTGCCTCGGCTCCTCACTCTGTGAGAAACGTGTAACCTCCTCCATCCAATGTCCCTTCCACTGCTGGGGGCAGCGGGACGTGGCCAAGGACGGGGAGGACCCATGGCCCACACAGCTTTGCTCCTGGAGGAGCTGGTCTTGGGAAGGACTCCCCGCCCCGCTTCCACAGAACAAGGCCTGGGAAGGGTCTGGAGGCCCCTCTGGCTCAGGAACCGCTACTGAGCAGGAGCTGAGGGGGAGGACAGCCCCACAGGCATCTGTCAGAACACTGGGTGCAGGTGGAGTGTCTTCTCAAAATCATGTTAAAATTTTAGGAGTTGCATGGATGCAGTCAGAGAAATCCAGGCAGGGTGACTTCCTCAAGGTCACATGGCGGGTAAAGGATGAATGACCAACCTCAACCCAAAGCAAGAAGCCCCGAGGCCACCTGGGGCCGCTCCTCTCCCGTCCCAGCCCTCTGTGGCACCGCAGCAGCAGCAGCAGCGAAGCCCCCTGGCACCGTGCTCTCCAAGAGCGAAGGTCAGGAAAGGCCTGAGGAGTCAGCCCCTGAGGAGGAGGCTGGCTCACGAATCAGAAAGAGGAAGCACTCTCTCTCACATCCCCATCCAGGATGGGCAGTCACTGATGGATGAGGCATCACATAGCTCACAGGCAGGAAAATTACTGCTTATAACCCAAGAAGGGACAGCTGCCCCTTCCACATGAAGCCTCCCCTGCAGCCAACGGCCTGTTTGCAGCAGAGCAGCGCCCCTGCTCTGTGGGGTGGGCCCCACCCGGGTGAAAGTCCTTCCCGTGTCCCCTGTCTCTTCGTTGTAGGAAAATAGGCTTCATTCAGCTTCTGTGACCCTCCCTGAGTTCCAAAGGACAGATTCAAAAGTTGCTCATCAGAGAGGGGATACAAAAAACAGGCGGAGCAGTCAAGAAGCAACAGCACAGCCTTGGGGCAGGGTCCTGACCCCCCCTTGAGGAATATCTATAACAAAATGTTTGCGTTCTCCTGCTGGAACTAGGACCCCCGCCCCAGGGGAGGACTTCAGGCTGAGCAACTGATTCTGGGAGCACTTCCCCAATATCTCACCATCAGCCAATCGGAAGAAAGTCTGCACACAGTGGAAGATAGTGAACAACCTCCTCTCCACCCCCTCAATGATTCTCGCTTTAAAAATGATCACAGTCAAGCAGAAACTTTGTAGTTAGGGCTTCCATTGTGATTCAGCTGGTAAAGAACCCGCCTGCAATGTGGGAGACCTGGGTTTGATCCCTGGGTTGGGAAGATCCTCTGGAGAAGGGAAAGGCTACCCACTCGAGTATTCTGGCCTGGAGAATTCTGTATATAGTCCATGGACTATAGGACTGTATAGTCCATGAGATCGCAAAGAGTCGGACACGTCTGAGCGACTTTCACTTCACTTTCACTATGAACGTGAGTTTGCCATCTCCCCACAGGTTGCCAGCCTGCTAAATAAAGCAGCCTTTCCATTTCTACTAGCATTTGTCTCTCAAGTACTGGCTCTCGGGTGTCAAGCAGCTGACCCTGGTGACGCCTCCTCACAGAGGCTCCCTAATCCACTAGCCAGTCTGCACATCAGGATGATCTGCTTCCTGTGTGATGGCGGGATGACCAGCCGGGCACCCGTGTCCTGCGAAGGCCAGACCTCAAGCCCTCGTTTCCTCCATATCCTCCTGGGTGCAGAGTTCACGCCTAAACATAGACCAGGGGTCTAACAAGCACCTACTAAGAAAACATCAAGGCCCATGACGGACCTCTCCTACCCGGCAGGTCCCTCCAGCCCCTTCACAGGGGCAGAGAAAGCCGGGTGACCCGTGCAGAAGGGACATGCACCAGCTCAGAGGCAGATGGGGAAGTGGTCATGGGATCCCCACTTCCCTGGACTCCTGGCTGCACACAGGGGCCTAGTGGGCAGTTCTACACTCAGGGAATGTAGTCACTGGATGGAAGGAAACTAGGCCCCCGTGACTGTGGAGCAGCAGCAGAGCCCCCACCCCCGACCCTGAGCCTCACCTAAGTAAGAACCCTTAACACACAGACAGTCTCCTGCACTGCAGGCAGTTTCTTTACCTACTGCGCCACCTGGGAAGCAAAGCCAAATATGCCTCCTCCCCACAAAAGGCCAGGAACGCTGCCTGAGGCAAAGGCTCAGGAAGTAACTGGGCAGGTAAGGTTGGAGGGCCCGGAACAGGGACCAGAGCGGAGGGCTCTAAGCAGGCACACAGGCAAGCCTGAGGCTCAGCCCCCTATGCTCTGGCCTCAACTCCGCCAGCCCCAGACACTCTGGTCCACAGGGCCCTCAACACCGGCCCTTCCAGGACGTGGAAGCTTGGGCCAACCAGCAGAGGCCCAGAGCTAGGCCGTGCGCCCAGGGACCTACTCACTTACTGCTGCTTCAGAGCCCTGCTCCTGCAAGAGTGACAGAGCTTCTCCCAGCCTCAGTTTCACCACCTGTAAAGCAGGAATAACAGCACCCAGTAGGATGCCCCGAGGAGCAGCACCTGTCTAAAGAAACCCGTGACAGCCCACAGAGCCTCCACATGACGCGCGCATTCCTCCCCTAGGCGTTTCCTAATCTTCCAGTCTGCCCTGCACTCGCCTTGGGGCCTCTATGAGCCAAAAAGGCCTTCCCTCCAGCTGAGTCTCAACTCCCCAGCCTCCCTGGGTTCTCCAGCCACAACTCTGCCTCCAGGTCCTGGACACTTTGCTGTGCTTCAGCTCAGAGCAATCATAGTTTCAAACAATATCACACAAATTCAGGCCTAACAGCTGCTGTTGAGAAGGAATTGGTGAATGGAGGTCCATTCTTGGAGGTGGTGGGGCTTGGTGGGGGAGGCCAGGCTCTGCTATCAAGACCTGGTAAGCCACTGGGAGCCACGGCACCTCCACGAGTCACCTTCCTGTAAGATGACGATATGACTGCTAGCGGGAGGAATCCATGCCCCTCTCCCCCATCAGAGGGGAGGGTGGAAGGAGACCCCACCCCAGCCCTAGGACCGGACAGCCTGGGATCCTATTCTCCTGGGGGTGGCCCCACGGTCCCTCTGTGCTGCAGAAAGCCTGTAGGGAGGCCGCCTCTTCCTTCCCCTTCGGGGCAGGGACCCGGATCTCTCCTACTTTCTGCTCCAGCCCCTGTGCAGAGAAGGGGAGCGGGGAGGGGGTGGGCTCAGGCTCTGATTGCGACCCTAAGAACAAGGCCGAGCACATGAGTGAGTTTCAAAACAGCAGTTTGGGGTTGCTGGTACTTAAACGCTGGAAAGTGACGTGTCTCAGACAGGCAAGCACAGGGAAACAAGAAATGTGCTGCAGCTGGTGTACATTCTCACCTGCAGACCCAAACAAGCTGACCCAGGGCCCTCACGGGCCTGTGCTCACTCAGCAGGGGACGGTCGATCTGTCCCCTCCTGCATCCACCCATTTCCCCAAGGCCTGCTCGCTGACAGAGACATTGAACAGAGAGCGAGACAGTAAGTTCACCCGATTTAATTGCCGAGCCTGCCTCATTAGTTAAGTGAATACGGCGGCTGACAGGATTCCTCGCCCTGACCTAGACTCAAACGCACATCTCTGGACTCCAGTGGGAAGAGTGAGGCTCCAGGTGGTCCGTGGATATTCCTCTAAATCAGGGGTCCCCAGCGTCAGGGGTCTGATGCCTGATGATCTGCGGTGGAGCTGATGCAGTAACAACAGAAATAAAGTGCACAGTAAATAGAGCACACTTGAATCATCCCAGAACCATCCCCCACCCCACACTGTTCCACGGAAAAAGTGTCTTCCGTGGGCCCGANAGTCCTCCCTAAAAACCAGCTCCTGCAGGGAGCCTGAGGCACACCCCGCTTTAAAAGTGCAGCTCAGCCCCAGTGACTCGCCTGCAAACCACGAACCTCAAAGGGATTTTTTGCAGGAACTTACCTGAAACTAAATCTCTATGAATAAAGGGCTGACGAGCGCTCATGCTGAGCACCGCAGGCCTGGGTGCTCACCTCTAGAAGGGAGAGGAGACACAGTTTGACAATAAGCGCATGACACGTGGGGGCATCTCGTCAGCAACACCTGAGGCCAGGACTCAGAGACCCTGAGATGAAGAGGAGGCACCCTCAGAAACCGTATCACAGAGAACACTAGTGGTGGGCAATCTGAGGGCCACGCTGGTGGGACGTCTTCCAAGACCTTCCCTGGCTGGTATCCCCGGTTCCAGCAGGGGCACCCCGGGTGCTGAAACCAGGGAAGAACTGACCCCATGTCCTTCACGTCACTCCCCTCACCCCCACGCCCCAGGCTCCATCTGCAACCCGATTTTACACCAGCTCCCCAGGATGCTGTGGACAAAGACAGCGCAGCTCCGAGCACACAGGCCATCGTGAGAGCCGCCGTCAGTGCTGGGGACTCTCCCAGAAGGTCTGGACTGCAACCAGCCTCACGGCCTGCTCCTCTGGGCCACTCAAAGCCCTCACGTAATTAAATGAAAGTCTGTCTCTGTGCTGGCCTCTTGACAAGACCACAAAAATCCCCAAATACATATGTTTAGGATGGAAGAAACCAGTATTTATTGATTCCCACTGTCTGTGAAGACATCCATCTCCCAGGGGATCAGAGAGAGGAGGACCAGGGCTTCCCTGGGACCCAGGGCTCAGCTTGTCTGCAGCCAATGAAGGAAGGTGTCATCACAGACCCAAGGCCCCACCCCCAGGCACTCACTCAAAGCTGGGTTCTGGTCGGCAGGGAACTCTGGCTCCCAGCACTGGACTGCCCTGTTCTCTGCCTGAGATGCTGTCTCTTCTCCTCTTTCCACCCAAACCCAAGGCTGCAGGGCCTGGCCTGTGCCTGTCTCTGCCACGCCCCGCCCAGAACTGGCCACCCGGAGGCCGGGCCTGACTCCCTCCAGCCTCCTCGGCGGAAGCCCCCCGCCCCAACCCTGTTCCTGTGCTCCTCCCTTGTGGGAGAGGTCTGTGCTCTCAGTGAAGAGAGCAGCCAGCATGGGTGTGGCCGCAGCTGCTCAGGGGTCCTGGGGCCAGAGTGCACAGAGCGGGTGCCCTCCCAGGGCGGTGGCCCACACCCCAGCTGCAGCAGCGCCCTCTGCTCACTGACCCGTCCTGGGGGCTCAGTGACAGGGCCCCGAGCCTGACCAGAAAGCCACACTTGACAGGGCCTTGTGCTGCAAGCTGGAGAATCCCATGCCGGTGGGTTTCAGCAGAAAAGGTGCGTCTTCATAAAGGTCTGGGCTGACTTACAAAAGCTGGGCAGGAAAATGGCTGAGCGGCCCGTGGAGACCCTGTGCACGTGGTGCGGCCGACAGTCCCCACTTGTTTTTAATTCACCTTTAATTGGAGGATAACTGCTTTACAAACTGTGTTGGTTTCCGCCATACATCAACTTGAATCAGCCACAGGTATACACATGTCCCCCCTCCCTCTGACAGGCCCCCCTGTCGACTCTCCGGCTGCAGCCACCAAAAAGGTCAAATGCAAGGATCCTCCCCGAGCCCCCACGCCAGCTCTCTCCCGGGGCAGGTGCCCCCCGGCTGGAGGGGACAGCCTGTGGCACGGGTGCTGCCCTGACACCTGAGCCTGCGGGGAGAGCTCCCACTCAGAGGCGGGAGAGGGAGGCTGGACCACATGGTCTCCAGTCACAGCCGAATAGAGAGACCCTACAGGAAGTGCTTCTTCACCTTCCAAGAGAAAAGTCAAAGAGCTCGCAGTGTTCCTTTCTCTCACATTATTTTAAATGGATAACATAAATACGAATTAGGTATAAACGCTTTTCTTGGAACTCAAATTAACGACAAACAGAACCCCAACACAAATGAAGTCAAGTGTACCTTAATCTAACGTGATAGGTGGGGCCATCACCCAGACATGACCTTAAGTGACTCCGGAAGGACTATCCTGCCATACCTTCCACCCCATCCTTGCCGGGCCTGAGGCCTGGAAGGCCTGCAATGGCTACTGAGATTTTCCCAGCTGGTCACCGGAACGGCGGCCCGCAGCCACGGTCCCCCAAAAGGAAGCTGTCGAGCTGGGCAGAGGGCGGGGATGGGGCCACGCTCCCTGGACTGTGAGCGGGGACCCAGCGATGGCAGAGCATCCCAGCATATTGTTTCGCTCTCTTCCATGAAATCAGGCGAGCTGCAGAGAGAAGTGCGCACCCGGCTTGGGGGCGCCTGCGTAAGGATGGGCGCCCAGCACCACCCGCGGGGCCCGTAGTGGGCGCAAGCACTGCGGCCGTGGGACAGGGCGGCCGACTGTCTGTCCCACCCGCCACTCCCGAGTCAGGCTCTCCCTAGACTTGCTATCTGCTGCCCGAGTCTCACAAGAGGCCAAGCTTCTCGTAACACTTTCAACACGTGCGAGGAGTTCGAGAGGAGACGACCACGACCGGCCAGCCCAGAGAGCACCCCCTCCCCAGCGGCTGCCCACCCGCCTCACCTGGTCTCCACGGAAAGAAAACCTTCTCAGGTAGAGAACGCCTGCCCAGGAGACCAAGCTCGCTGCCTGGCAGCGTCTGAGTCAGGACCCAGGCTCGCGGGGCTAGAGGGCTTGTCCAAGGTCAGGAGCTTCAGAGGGAAGTCAAGACCAGAAGATGGGTCTTCCTAGCCCAGTGTCTCTCCCAGAAGCAACACAGAGTACCAGGACCAGTAATTTAAGTGACTGACAAATGCTAATAAAAGGCATAGGCTTGTTCACTTACAGAGGTCCTCGGTCTTTAAGCTCTCTCTCAAGTTATCATTTTCGTCTTACAAGGTCTATTTGGAACATTACTTTCTTTACTCCATCCCTTTTCAGGACCTCCTTGGAAGGAAATATTGCAGATTCAAGACACACTAAACAGAATTTCCTTCTCTGTCACCAGCCACATTCTTTACAAGTGCCTTCTCTGATTAAGCAGTCCTGAGCCCGTGTCCGGCTTTCGGTCAGCACCACAGACACGAGCGATGGCACGGGTCTTCTTAGAGAAGGCAAGAGAACTCTGGGATA
>SJYV01012136.1:1222517-1277159 GCA_006410875.1 Neotragus pygmaeus | reverse complement strand
CTATAGAATGTCCCGGTTTAGTCAGTGAAGAATGTGCCAAGCAGCTTGAGGAAATAGTCACCGGGCTGTCCCCAGCTCACACTGGTGGTACACACTCCAGAATTCAAGAATAATAACATTCCTCCCCCTCCTTACAAAACAGCACACAATGCTTTTCAAGTTTTTCCAAGGAGCGTGAACCAGCGCGTCACTCGGGCAGCAGCCTGACACGTGAACGTAGCAGACCCTATGTGGAGACACACAGGTCTTGACCAATGCTAACCCACCCAGGGACACCACTGTCCCGAAGACCCGGCTGGATTCTTCACAAACCTAATGCCAAGTGCACTCCCAGCAGAGAAGCTGGACACCCCCCATCAGGCCCAACCCGATGGAGCTGCAGCTGCTGGCGAGTGAGCAAGCAGAAAGCCAGGCTTTGGTTCCATTCGCTAGAAAACAAGTTATTAGTGCAGGACTTCAGCTTCCCAAACTCCATTCTAGTGGAGCTTTGGGAAAACACAGGCGGGTCCAGTTCCCAGAACTGACCCATCAGAAGGCCTCAGGCTCTCTCCAGGTTCTGGGGTTTGTGCGCTGGCCTCAGACCACACGGCGCTTCTGATCAGCCGCATGCACGGGCAGCCCGCCGCCGGCTCCTGCTGGGCCCCGCACTCCAGCACCTTCTGCAGGACGCTGTGTGGGCCTGACGAGGCACGGCAGGTCCACGCCACTGTCACGCACGTTACCTTCTGGACGACCACAGCCAAAGCAGGCCTGACCTCAACTGGAAAGTTCCATGTGCTTCAGATGACATGAGCAGGGCGGGTCAAGTTCATTGCTTATTTTTTCAGTTTATTTTTATAATAACTAGGAGAGTTTGTTTTCTAAGCCAGAAGCGTCAAAGTTGGCCTTCTATTCACAAGAGAATAAAAACTTTCTGAGCAGAAACATTATCCCATAAAGGGCTAGAAATGCGAAGCATCACCACAGATCAATGAAATGCCGGGAAGACAGTTATTTCTGGAACAAGGCAGTGAGCCAGGAGACTGGGATGGCCGGCCAGCCCCAGGCCTTCCAGTGGGCAGCACCCAACCAGGCTGAGCTCACCTTCTGTGCCAACAAACCCAAACTGGAGGGAGACGTCCCGGGCTACACGCTGTGGGACGCCCCAGAGGGCACTCGTCCTGCGAGCTTCACCACGTGTGGGTCTGGTGGGGGTGTACCAGCTGCTCCTCCAGCTGCAACCATGGACACTACTGGGTGGAGAACACAGAGCAAACTCCGACAGGACTTCAGGGCCCTGGGTTCACACAGGGGATACAGGGCAGGCTCCTCTGTGACAGGTGACCTCTCCAGCTTCAGCTGCTCGGCTGTGTTACTCGGCTGCGATGCAACTGAGACAGGGACTCACTCTGTGGCTGACGGGCAGGGAGGCGGGCGTGGCCCACAGGAGAGTCCTTTCTTGCCCACACTTCACCTGGGCACCTGGGCCAGGAGGAGGGGGCTTGGCCAACAGAGAGGTCAGCATCCCCCACCCCACGACCGGGGCTGCCCTCCCAGTCTCCCTTTGCCCACCCTTCCCTTCCAGAGCTGAGGGGAAGACTGGCGTGGGGGGAGAGGGCCCACGGCTCCCCCACCAACTGTGTTTCCCTTCACAGGCCGCCCCTCAAAGATGGCCTGGAACCCGAGGCCTTCCAGGGGCCTCTCCCACGGCAGTCTGGCCATGGCTCTGAGTGCAAAGCCAACAGTGGCAGGGACGGTGAGAACTCAAGAAGGTGATTTAGAAAGAGAGCTGAGGGCAGTGACCGGAGCCCTGGGTGTTTCTCAGGGTGGCGCTCAAAGCTGCCCCAGCCGAGTGCAGGCTGGGGGAGCCCCAGCAGGCAGGCCAGGTGCCATCTACACCCAGCTCATGCTCAACAGCACTCCAGCCAGCCGTGCCACCGCACCCCAACCTCCACCAAGGGCAGGCCGACAGGGGCATACCAGGGCCGGGGCAGAGAACAGCTCTGCCCTCCACTGGCAGGCCTGGCCCAGCGACCCTCGACCGCCTCCACCACACCCTCCCCGCCACACACACCAAGGGATCCTGGAGCCTGCAACCTGGAACAGCAGCTGTTCACTCATGTGTCCAACAGGCACTCTGGGGGAAACCAGGTGAATCAGAAGTGCCCCTGCCTACAAGCTCCCGGCAATGTAATAAAGGAGTAAGACGTTCAGACAACACCCAGACAAAAGGAAATGCAGGCCCTGGGCTGTGGGGGTGGTGAGGAAGGGAGATGGCCCAGATGCAGCGTGGACAGCACTGACTGGAAAGGCCCAGGGTCGCACGCACAGGGACCGTCACTCCAGGGGGACAGGGAAGCCTTGTGCTGCCAGGAACGGACTGCCCGGGCTGCAGGGCCAAGACGGGGTCAGTGCGAGGGAGTCCCTGACACCAGGCCCCAGCGCTGGGATCCAGACCGCAGGCGACGCAGAGCTCTCCTGCGCACTNGCACAGGGACCGTCACTCCAGGGGGACAGGGAAGCCTTGTGCTGCCAGGAACGGACTGCCCGGGCTGCAGGGCCAAGACGGGGTCAGTGCGAGGGAGTCCCTGACACCAGGCCCCAGCGCTGGGATCCAGACCGCAGGCGACGCAGAGCTCTCCTGCGCACTCCTCAGCTCTCGTCTTGGGCTTCTGAAAACAAACCCTTCACTCCCTCGGTACAAACCATCTCAGGCCTCTTAAGGCTGGGTCTAGGTGGGGACCAACACATGAAGTACAGCTCTCTGTCCCGGCAGGTCTCCAGGGGGTCCAAGGGCCACTTTGTCATCAGGACAACGAGAGTCAGGACAGGCTCCCCAGCTCTGAGGGAAGCGCAATTCAATTCTGCAAGTAAAAAGTGAAACCCAACAAGGCAACAACCACAAAAGGAACTAAAACCACTTAGTAACTGAAGAGGCCAAGCAATTTCTGGCCTATGAGCCATTTTCGCTTTTGAGAGGCCCCCTGCACGACCGCACCCTAGGCCAAGAGGGATGTGACCCTTCAAGGAAGCTACCAGAACCATCTTTCCTTTCTTTCATTGTCCCCTTGTTCCAGAAAGATCCCTAGGGTGGTTGTGCTTTTTGTTTAGAAAAAGAATGCTAACAAGAATAGCTGTGGAAGAAAAAAAAAAACCAGTCCGGATATAACCTTTAGGGTTATTTCTTTGTCTCTGAAATTCACAGTTGAGTTCTATGGTGTAGAGAATGCATTGAGAACAAAGGCCCCCATAATGCATCTCCCTGGCACATACTTCGTGTAAAATTACCATCACCAAGAGCAGCAACAGTGAAAACTAATTACAATCTCTACTTGTGCTCTCACTTTTTTTTTTTTTTTAAACATTCTTGGGACTTGGATACTAGAGATCAGGGAAAATGTGCCTTCAAAAGTCATGTTTTAGATTGTTCCCATCTCCCACTAGAAGAAATGTGTAGAAAAACTAAAAGTCAAAAGCTGGCCTAGAGCAAGGTACATCCTCCAAGACACCTAGGCCCTGACCCCTGGGGAGCAGTCAGGACCCTGGCAGAGAGCTGCGACCTCCAGCGCATGGAATGTCCTCCTCCTTTGGGTGACTCGGCCAGACCCACACAGGCACCCCCGGCACCCCAGGACCATCATCCCACCCACTCGCGGGGGTAAGCAGAGCAGAAGGGGAGGGGCCGGTGCACACTCATCGGGCAGGGACTCGCCCCAAAGGAGCAGGCGCCAGTGCACCCCTCTGAAGCCTGGGGTCCCCCAGACTCCGACACGCTGCTCACTGCAGCGCTGCGGCTGCCAGCACCACGCCACTGCGCGGAGCGTCAGGCGCTCGCCAGCCACAGGCAAGAGCAGAGAAACTCAGCGAGACACGAGTGACCCCGAGTCAGGGACCCGGCTGCTCTGGGATTTAGCTCAGCCATCAGACTCAGGCAAATCACCAGCTCTGGGCAGCCATGTGCCCTTCCTGCCGGGTGAGGCCCCGGCGTCCCCACTGCTCCTTCTGAGAGGGTAACAAGCAGGAAGGCCAGGGGTCTCCAAACGGAGGAAAAAGCCTGCAAGTGTCAGACATTTTATCTCTCTTAAGAGGCAGGAGGAAACAGACTAGTGATATTTTTTCCTTCTCTATACAAATTTAAAAGGAGGTTTCTCCTAAAATTCTGTGTTGCCATAATGACACCTGGTTTCACTTGAAGTTAACCATTGCCTTTTTCTTATGGAAATACTTGTCTTAAGATATGCTAATGTACTATGCATTTACCCTAAACTCTGTCTTCAAGTCGGTTCCGCCTTTTGGGCTCGGAACCTACTTGACAGACCAGTATGTTATACTTCGATATTGTTCCTCTAATCTATGTAAATGAAACTATTTGCATGGTGATCTGCCCTTCTTTAAGATCCAAGTTAATCATTTTATGGCCCAAGATAAACCATTTAGACCCAAGATTATCCCAAAATACATCTTATGGGTGAGGGGCCTGGGGCCATTCTAAGTTTTGAGACATTCCTTTCTTTTGCTAACAGACTATATATAACATCCAGCTAAAGACTAGCAGGGGGGCACTCTTTCTGCCCCCTTCTGATGTCTATGTCAGAAGCTTTCTCTGCCTCCTTTATACTTTAATAAAACTTTATTACACAAAAGCTCTGAGCCATCAAGTCTCGTCTCTGGCCCCGGATTGAATTCTTCTCCTCCTGAGGCCAAGAATCCCGGCGTCATAATTCAACAACAACCTTTCACTTCCCCATCTACTACCCTGCCCCGCTAGGCTGCCCCCACTGCGCAACTGCTGCTCTGCCTGTCACGTGCTCCTCACGCCTTTCCCAGCTCCTGGAAGGGACGACTCCTGCCCTGGCGAGGACGCCTCGGGGCCCAGAAGAGTGGCACCTTCCCACCACCCCTGGGACAAGAAGCAAGTCTGGGCCACACAGCGGGACTCTGGCCCGCTCGCAGAGACAGCACGGGTCACAGCACCCCTGAACAGCAGGCCCTCGGGGCTGGCCGGCGGGGACGACTTCCGTCATGACTGCACTGTACCACTGGCTTAGAGATGTTTCTTTAAATAAGTGTTTTAACTTAAATTTCCCACACATAACATCTTGAATTAGTTAAATATTCAAGTGTATAGAAACGAATTTATTCAGATTCCAAGCCGGCATCCAGGGGCAGACAGGCCCCTTTAGAAGACACAGGCCTGGAGCCAGGCACCTGAGCCCCAGCCCCCACCCGTTGCTGGACTGTGGGCAGCGTCTCTCAGAGCCCCGGTCCTCCGTCATCAGGCTGGGCACACAAGCCCACCTTGGAGACTGGCTGCAGATCTCAGGGAAGGAAGCGTGTGTGCCACAAGAAGGCATTCTGCCATGTGTGGGGCCTTCCCTTTGAAAATCACTTGAGTAAGACAAACATAAGACAGCTTGGACAGAGTCTACCCCCACTGCCTGCCTTGGATGGAAAGCAAAGAGAGAGACCCTCCAAGATGATGAAACTCAGGAAAGACAAATCGGTGGACAAAGACATTTTCTCCACTATTAGGAAGCAGGTGGTGATGAGAGCTGTGTGAACCGGGTCTCTTGGTACTTCCTCCTTTGAACTGGGAGCTTTTATTGTGGGTATCATGCCCAGTCTCCACCCATGAATACTGAGAGAAGGTAACTTGTCATTTCCCTTCATGGATCACAGTCTTGTCATGGCAAAGGGGCTTACTAAGTGAAGCTATGCGCCATGCTGTGCATAGAGAAAGTGAGGAAATTCAAGAAAAACATCTACCTTTGCTTCACTGACTATGCCACAGCCTTTGACTACATGGATCACAATGAACTGTTGATAAATCTTAACGAGATGGGAATATCAGACCACCTTACCTGTCTCCTGAGACACCTGTACGAAAGCCAAGAAACAACAGTTTCAAGAGGACGTGGAATGACGGACTGATTTAAAATTGGGAAACGAGTCCGACAAGGCTGTATACTGTCACCCTGCTTATTTAACTTATGTGCAGAGTACATTATGTGAAATGCCAGCCTGAATGAATCACAAGCTGGAATCAAGATTCCTCAGAGAAATACCAACCATCTCAGATATGCAGATGATACCACTCTAATGGCAGAAAGTGAAGAGGAACTAAAGAGCCTCTTGGTGAGGGTAAAAGAAAAGGGTGAAAGCATTAGCATTAGCATTAGAAAGCATTAGAAAAGTGGAAGCAGCGACAGATTTTATCTTCTTGGGCTTCCAAATCACTGTGGAGGTAACTGCAGCCACGAAATTAAAAGACTCTTGCTCCTTGGAAGGAAATCTAAGACAAATCTAGATAGCATATTAAAAAGCAGAGACATCACTTTGCTGACAAATCTGCATTGTCAAAGTGTTGCTTTTTCCAGTAGCCATGTACGGATGTGAAAGATGGACCATAAAGATGGCTGAGCACCAAAGAACTGATGCTTGTGAATTGTGGTGCTAGAGAAAACTCTTGGGAGTCCCTTCGGACTGGAAGGAGATCAAACCAATCAATCCTAACGGAAATCAATCCTGAATATTCATTGGAAGGACCAATGCTAAAGCTGAAACTTCAATACTCTGGCCACCTGATGTGAAGAGTCGACTCATTGGAAAAGACCCTGATGCTGGGGAAGGTTGAAGGCAAAAGGAGAAGAGGGTGGCAGAGCATAAGATGGTTGGAGAGCATCACTGACTCAATGGACATGAGTTTAAGAAAATTCTGGGAGATGGTGAGGGACAGGGAAGCCTGGCGTGCTGCAGTCCATGGGGTCACAAAGAGCTGGACACACTTAGCGACTGAACAACAACAACTTGTCATTTCGTCCGTCAGATGTTAAGCAATAAATGATCATATCTCTATTAAAAAAGAAAGAAAAGAAACAGAAAAGGAAGTGCGTGTGAAGACTTTGTAGATCACAAGTTAAATTTAAGTGACCCTATGCCTTGCTAAGAGTCAAATGAGATACAAAGGCAAAAATGCGCTGAAAAGGTAGGAGTTAAGATTTAAAGCTTTAAATGACACCTTCTTTCTGGAGGATGACACAGCCTGGGTTGTGGGCAGTGGGGAGGCTTCCCCAGGAATTAGATCTGGGCCTGACAGTGACGCCTCCTGTGGCTCCCCCGGGCCCACGGCAGACGTGGTGAGATTCTGCTGGGTGTCAGGCCCAAGTTCACTCAAGCCACAGCCTGAGGGGGCGGTCTGACACCCTCCACCTGATCACTAAAGGTCATGAGTCTTGCCAAGAAAGATACTACTTCTCTACAAAGAAGGATCTGTCCCTCTTGTCCTTGAAAAGTTACAACTCTCTATGTGGGGATGGGCATATATGGCAATGCTCTCTACTTTCTGCTACGAATCCAAAACTGCCCTAAAAAAAATGAAATTAATTTTTTAAAAAAGATCTTCTAACACTAACTCCAAGGGAGTTTTTAATTTCCCTGCCCTAGATGGCCTAGAAAAAAAAGAGGGAGAAATGATCATGAGAAAACGTACACATGAATTAGCATTAAGCCTTTTAAGGCATAAATTCTAGAGTTCCGTATTCATCCGATTTTCTTGGAGCAACGTTCTGAAAAGCCCTGAAATTTCAAATAAAGTCAAATAAATATAGCACTCTGCAGATCTTAAACAAGGCTGGCTGAGAGGATTAAATGATGTACCCAAAGAAAGGTTCACAAAGAGAAACTGCAAAGCAGCTCTAAAAATACTGTGTGCCACAGTTTTAGAGTTTTAAAAAAACGGGATCAAAATGTAAGGCGAACCTGGCATTTCTGGGATATCTGCTGCCAGCCGACCTTGTTCTGGGCGCATTACCGTGCCCACCATTCACTCAGATGGCTTCTGCCCCCAGGCTGGTCATTACATAGATCTGAAGGAGATCAGAGAGAAGACTGTGTCCAAAGCAGCTCTTTACTCGCAATCATCTTGCTCGTCTGTATTTCTGAGTGGGACTACTTTCCCAGCACCTCAGAGGGCCAATCTGGCAATAACACGGTGGGGATCAACAAAGAACCCTGAGACTCGACACTAGCCACGCATCCGTCTGCCCGGGTGGCCGTAACACAGGATCACAGAAGGGGGGACCTACGCAGTGGACGCGCTTCCTCGCAGCTCTGGAGGCTGGACGTCCAGGAGCAAGGCTTGCTGGCGGGCTCTCCCTGAAGCCCCTCCCCTGGGTGCGCGAGGCATCTTCTCCGCATCCTCACACGGTCTGTTCTCTGTGCACCTCCCCGGCGTCTCGTCTCTTCTTATAAGGTGTGTGCGCGTGCTTAGTCATATCCAACTCTTCACAACCCCGTGGACGGTAGCCTGCCAGGTTCCACTGTCCAGGGAATTTTCCAGGCAAGAAAAATGGAGTGGCATGCTATTTCCTCCGCCACCAATCCAACTGGACTAGGGCCTGTTCTTATGACCTCATTTAAACTTAATTAACTCTTTAGAGATGCTATCTCCAAATACCAGAAATGGCCTTCTCCCTGTCTTCCTTCAGCTCTACTTAATGACCAGCCTGGTGGCAGAAGCCTCCGAGTGGCTGTGGGTCTGGCGTGCACAGTGATGCACCTAGAACAGGGTCGCCTGGCAGGAGTTATTTTGGAAATGCCAGATTTGCCTTCCAAACCTTAGGAGTTAGGAACTCAACATGTGAATCTGGTGGGGGATGGGGGGAGACACACATCTCAGTCTATGACAACACGCCTGCATACCAGATGGTGCCTGGCACTCTCTGATCTAATACACCACAAGAGCCCAGCCGCTACGCTGGCGGGTACTGCGGGAAGAGGTCAAGGACCGGCCCTGGTAAAGCGACCCCCCATTTCTGCTCACAAAGGGTGCAGCCCTGACACTGAGGCAGAGGCCTTGAACCCCCCCTCTTTCCTCCCCACGTCGGACCTCTGGGGAGCGGGGAGTAAGTACTTCCCAGTCATCATCTGCCCAAGGTGACCTTTCTGACATTTCAACCCACGGTCAGAGAGGAAAAGCGACCAAGTCACAAGGTCACAACCAGCCCAGGGCATAAACTCCAGGCCCCAAGCAAGCGCCTCCCTCCCTCCAGAGCTGCTCTTTTCATCTTCACAGCCTCCTGGTCAGGCGTGTACATGGTCTGAACACATTTAAAAGACACTCTTGACCAAAAGACCCAGGATAAGTCAGAGACAGATGAGGGCTCTATCCAGAGAAAGCTAATAAAATCTCTTTTCATGGAGAATTAAAGAAACACAGGCGAGCTCTGATGTTTAGTTTATACCCTTATCATAAACACCATTGGGAGGCGGCAAGGGCAGAGGCGTCTCTGGCTTTTTCATCCCTCTCTTCCGCTTTACTTTCACTTTTTACTTTACTGCTTTCCTTCACATTAAGTGACCATTCGCCAGTGTAACCTTTAATTCCTCCACCCGCCTAATTCCAGTGAGATATGGAAACACCATTTCTATACTGTTCTATTTCTTTTTCTTTCTGTTCAATTACTGTTACACATATTATTCTTATATATATTACAATCCCCTAAAGAGACTGTTATCCTTTCTTTATATAATTTCATGTTTTCAAAGATGTGTGAGAAGGGAAGCAAGTATATATTTACAGAGTTTGTTACATTCACCTTATTATTCACTATTTCTGGTTCTCTACCTATTGTCCTGTGGAAATTCCTTACACCAATAGTTTTGCTCTCATCTGCTTCCTTTATGCTGTTACTATCAAACATATTACTTTTTAAATGTCCTAGGCCCAAGAACAAAGTTATATACATTTTACTTTAAAAAGATGTTTTTAAAAATCAGGTGAGAAAGGAGAGATATATGCATTTACATTGTCTCATATAATTATATAATTTAGCACTCTTTGTCTTCCTCATATGGATTTGAATAATCATCTGTGGTCATTTGCTTTCAGCCCAAAGGAGTTCCTTTATATCTTCTGTAAAGTGGGTCTGCTGACCACCAATTCTCTGGGGGGTTTTTTCACTTACTTTTCCATTGAAAATATCTNCTTTGTCTTCCTCATATGGATTTGAATAATCATCTGTGGTCATTTGCTTTCAGCCCAAAGGAGTTCCTTTATATCTTCTGTAAAGTGGGTCTGCTGACCACCAATTCTCTGGGGGGTTTTTTCACTTACTTTTCCATTGAAAATATCTTTATTTTACCTTCATTTCTGAGAGACATTTTTGCTGGATATAAGATCCTTGGTTGGCTTTTTTTTTTTTCTTTCTTTCAGGACTTTGAATATGCCATCCACAACTCTGCCTCTGGTCTCCGCTGTTTCCAATCACAGAAGTCTGTTAATCTTACTGAGATACTCAATACAACTGAGTCATTCTTCTCCTGCAGCTTTGTTGGATTTTTTCTTTGTCTTTCCAACATTTTTTTTTTCCACTATGAAGGGCCTGGGTGTGGGCCTTTGTGTTCATGCTACTTGGGAGAGTTCACTATGCTTCTTGGATGTGGAGATTGTTTTTTGATCAAATTTGGAAAGTTTTCAACAAGATTTCTTCTCATATTTTTTTTTCTGTTCCTCTCTCTCCTCTCGCAAAACTTTTACANGATTTTTTCTTTGTCTTTCCAACATTTTTTTTTTTCCCACTATGAAGGGCCTGGGTGTGGGCCTTTGTGTTCTTGCTACTTGGGAGAGTTCACTATGCTTCTTGGATGTGGAGACTGTTTTTTGATCAAATTTGGAAAGTTTTCAACAAGATTTCTTCTCATTTTTTTTTCTGTTCCTCTCTCTCCTCTCGCAAAACTTTTACGACATGCACTTTCTTGAGCTTCATGGTGCCCCACGTTTCTTGAGGTCCTGCTCCTTTTCTCCACTGTTTTCTGTCATGGTCTCTATCACTTCACATTCAAGCTCACCTATTCTCCGTTCTTCTAGTTAACATCTGCTGTCTGGTCCTCTGATGAGTTCTTCATCCTGGTTATTTTACATTTCAACTCCAGAATTTCCATTTAGTTTATTTTACAGTTTATTTATTGGTATTCTCTAATTGATCAAACATTGTCATCAGACCTTTCTTCACTTCTTTAAGTGTGATTTCCCTTGCTGGTGGTTTAGTTGCTAAGTCGCATCCAACTCTTTTGACCCCACAGACTAGGCCATCAGGCTCCTCTGTCCATGGGACTTCCCAGGCAAGAATACTGGAGTGGGTTGCCTTTTCCTTCTCCAGGGGATCTTCCCGACCCAGGGATCGAACCTGCATTTCAGGGGGATTCTGCTATATTTACAACAGCTGCTTTAAAGTCTTTGTCTGTTAAACCCAACATCTGGGCCTTCTTTCAGGTAATTTCTGATGCTTAAAAAAAAAAAAAATCACACTTACCTATTCCTTTGCAAGTTATCCTTTCCTCTTAAAAATTAGACCCTGTAGGCAATATACAGCCGTGGCTCTGAATGCTGATCTTCTCCCTGCAGGGCTTGTTTCTGAGTGCTTATTTTTCCAGTGACTCAGCTGAACTATTAATAGTGTAGTCGAGCCTATCCCCTCATGACTCCCTTTTCCCCAGTGTGCAGCCTCGGATGGTGTTCCTCAGGGGACGCGGCCTTGGGTGTGCACAGTCTCCCTGGGATGACAACGGTTTTATGGGGCTTTCTTTTTCTCTTCCCTGATCTCTCTGTGAAGCTCCCTGCCTCTGAGGTTATTACACCCAGCTGTAAGGATCCATGAATTGCTGGCTGATTATTATTTTTTTACAATATTCTGGGGCATCAATTGCTGTGCAGCCTGATCAGTTAAATGCCGGCCTTTTTGCAGGAATAACTCTTGATGTCAGTGTTTAAGGCTTGTTCTGACCTCAGGAGGGCTCTTCTTGGCTCATTCTCTCTCTGGTTTTTGCTCGAGTTCTGGCTGTTGCTAACATGGAGTTACCGGCCTCTTGTTTCTACTGATGCCCCAGATCTCCTTGTCTTGCTCCTGACAGCATGCTCACACCTGAACTTCCCGTACTCTGTTACACATAAACTCAGTACCTTTGGGGAGAGTGTCAGAGCTTTCTGTCCTTACAGCAGCTTTTGACACTTTTTTTTCTTTGGCAGCAGCACACAGCATGCAGATCTTCCACGACCAGGGATCAAGCCTGCACACCCTGCAACATCCCTGGGGCTGCCATCCCATCTGCGGTGTGGGGAAGAGGATGAACACCACTAAACACGTCCATGACTGGGCTCAAAGGGGCCTCCCACCTGGGGCACAAGGGCCGCTTGCTTCTATCTGAAACGCACCCAGCTCGCTGCTCCTTTTCCGGCTGCGTCTACTTGTGATGCTGGCTCTGCTCTCTTCACCTATGGTCAGGCTGAGCAGCTTCCAGTGGTCTTGTCAACCGAAACCTGCTGCTTCTCCCTCACTAGGGGGCTTGGAAGCCAAACTGTCCAGATGAGACCATGTGTGCGTGTGTGCGCGTGCGTGCATGTGTGTGCGCGCGTGTGTGTGAGAACACTCAGATGAGAGCATCCTCTGGGTGGGGCCTTGGGGGCCCAACGGCCCTCGTCTACCTTCTGCTGTCCAGACCCCACCCAGCACTGGGTCTGTGGCTGGGGGGTCATGAAACGCTCCTGTGTCAGGGAACCGGTTGTGAAAGCAAGAGGCCTTACCTCAAATGTAAGAGCAACCAGCCCTGCCATGTTACTAGAGCCACGTATGAAAAACCTCTGGAAGTGCACAAAGATCCCCTCCCATTCCCTTGTGGAAACGCTATCTGTGATGAACTAGGTCTCAGCTGCAATTAGCTATGGATGGAACACACTGTTCCTGCTACTGTCTATGCGATCCAGTTTGGGGCTTTGATTTTTTTCTCCGTCACATAAGGAAATGCAACTTTGTTTTTCACCACCATAGATTTTTTCTATTTTTTTTTTAGTTAATAAGTTGGCATAAAAACGCTTCTCTTCTTTGGAAAGTGTTTTATTTTGTTCTAAGTAAGAGTACACAGTACTATAAAACAACAATTTTGGAAAACAAACCCTCCATGAGCTGTTCTGACACCCAAGGTACCAAATATTTCACGTCAATGTGTTCTTCTGCCATTGCAAGCGCAGTCTTCCCACCTGCCACTTTGCTGGTGCCCCCAGCAGGGGCAGGAGGTGAAGCACCCTGGGTCCCACCTCACTGACGAGGAGGCACCGGTGTCAAGGGTTAACGTTGATTCCAGGGCAAGTAGATGTGGAGTCCCAGTTTCAAATGTGATGAGAGAAGGCAGGCATCTCCATGAGGATGATAAAGGAGTCAGGACTGGACCGACCCCAAGTGCCTCTGGAAGCACCTCATGTCAGACCAGTGAGGTGTCCAACTCTCTTCCCCGAAACCCTCCGTATGTAACCGTGACACCACAGAAGGGACGGGGGCCTGCGCGAGGGCCAACTGCGAAGTCTACTGTGCGGTCCCAGCCTGCCCACACAGGCTCCATTGTCCAGAGCAGGCACCATGTCTGATTTCAAAACTGGCTCCCTGACACAGGAGGGTTTCGTGAGCCCCCAGCCACAGACCCAAAGACAACACTCAGACAAAACTCTCCTCTCTTTTTAGAGACACCCGTGTGATAAGCAGCCCAGTCTGACAAAGGGAGCCGGCAGAATAACCCAGCCCCTCAATAGGACGTCCTCCCCTCCCTGGGACCATCGGCACTGCTCGGGCTTCCCTCTTGCTTACCCCTAGTTTTCTACATCTCAGCATCAGCATCCCCATCCTCCTCCACACGGTTCCTGCCAGAAGCAAGGCGCCTTTCCTTGTTTCATCTCTCACTCCAACTCCAGCCCAGATCTGGACACTTCTCACCATCACGATAGTCCCTGCAGGGTCACACGAGTTCTGGGTAAGTTCTATCACCCTGGGCCTTGCTGGGCTGTCCACGTCCCCCTACAGGCACGTGGATCCCACAAAGATGCCAATTCAATGCAGAAGGAGTGGAAAAGGCAAGCAGAACTTGGTGGCTGTGTGGAGCGATGATGGAAAAAGCCCGACACAAAGTACCATGTCATCCAGAGACAAAACTCAATAGTTCAAGATGTGCCCACACCATCTCCCTCCCAGAAACAAGTCACACCCGGAGCTGGAGTGGGGGGCACATTCGCAGGCACTCTCTCAGCCTCAGCAAGGGGAGAAGCAGGGTTTGCTCTGCCAGGCAGAGAGCATTGGGGTTAAAGCTCCCTCAGGAGGAGACTGTCAGAGGAGTTCCAGCACAGCACACAGGGGCCCCAAGACAAAAGACCCTAAACCACCCGTACTGATGGTGGTACCCGGGCAACCCTGAGTCCATCCATCACTCAGCACGAGGGTAGCTCCCCGTGCCAACAGGCAGGACATCACGGCAGGCCAGGCCACGTCCTCGGGGTATGCCTGCATCCTTCTGCACCTCGACACTTTCAGCCACTGAGTCAGCCAGAAGATGATGACCAAATCCCTCGCCGCCTCTCTTGAGACAAAATCCAGCATTTCTAAGTCAACGAGTCACCTGCACCCACTGAAACTTGAGCTCACGTTCCCTTCAGAACTGGCTTCTCCCGCATTCTCTCCCTTTGAGGCCCACCATTCTCAGGAGCTCAGACATTTCTGGCATGGCTCCCGAACCATCAAGTACACTGTGCATTCACTGGGTTCTGACTGCTCTCCTTTCAAGATTCCTCTGCCTTCACAACCCTTTTCTTTCTACTCCTACTGCCAGCCCACACAGGGCTAAGGCAACAAGCTGTGATCTGGCCTCCCAGGGGGGTTGAGAGCAAAGATGACAGGACTCACACACGCATGCACACACTCACTTAAAGGCGAGGGTCCAGGTCGGGGAGGAAGGCTTCCATTTGGCCCCTGCACCTGTAGCTGCCACAGTACGGTTCCCACAACACTCCCCCCACCCAACCCACTCCACCTGCAGGACCAGCTCCAACCCCATCCCTGGACGCCAGCCTCAAGCTGAGGGGCTCCCTCTAAGGAGCTCGGCAGCACTTTCTGTCCACACAAACTTCTCTCCCATCAGGTTCTCGTCTCAAATTTAGATTTTATTCCTCTGACCAAGAGCCCCTACAGGACTCAGGGAGCAGGAAGCAGTCATTCAAGATCTGCTTACTGCATCTCCATCATGAAAGGGTAAGAGTGGATGACTTCAGAGTCACAGTGAGAGAGTGTGCGTAAAAGCATCGCCGCTGCGGAGACGGCTCCAGAAACAGGAAGCAGGTGGTGCGCGCCAGGTCAGCAACTGTGGAACGGGGTCTGAGGAGCCCTAGAAGGCGCAGGGCCAGTAATGGGTATTTCCAGTTATTTCTTGACAGAATCACAACTTATGTGTTTTGCATTCATTACTCAGTTGAGGACACAGACACTGAAATAACAATAATTTAACCACTTGGTGCCCAGGTCTTGGTTTCTAATTCAATTCTCCAATAAAAGGAGTGAGCAGTCTTTGGAGAAGCGGCCAATTCTAGGAAAGGTACAAGGTGAGCACGGGGCATCTGGCAGTGCCAGAAAAATAAACAAGACAAAGAACAGACATGCTCAAAAGAAAAAATTTAAAAGCCCATAATAATGGGGGCACATCAAGGGGACATAGGAGCCATCCGAAAGAGCTCCTGTGGCCAAAGCTGGGACAATCTGAACCACCAAATAACACAGTGCTGAATTATAACTCCAAGTAGAAAAACAGGTATCTAAGAGTCCTCTCTGATATAAATAAGTGACTGAACAAACGGAGAAGAGACAAATCTCATTCTAAACAATTTATGTAAACAACCCTGTTGCCTCAAAGGGGTGGAGCCCAACTCCCACCCCTTACCTGAGGGCTGCACAGGACTGCCTTCCAAACAGGACATTGTAGGGAAGGTGGGAGTGAAACTTCACACTTTACCTGACAGACGCCACCTCAGACTAAGTCATGCTGGAAGAACAGACCCTGCTAGGATGCGACCCCACCCCAGTACTCTTGCCTGGAAACTCCCATGGGTGGAGGAGCCTGGTAGGCTGCAGTCCATGGGGTCGCTAAGAGTCGGACATGACTGANCAGTGTTGGTTCACTAGTTGCGACTAAAGTACCGCAGTGAATGACATTGTGTTAACACTGCGGGTGGGGCGGGTGAGGGGGGGGGCACAGGCTGGGGGGAGGGAGTAGGGATGTAAGGGAACTCGCTGTACTGTCTTTGCAAATCTCAAACTATTCCAAAAATTTAAAAATTACCTTAGCTACGAACCAATCAGCCTTTCCTTTTTGTTTTGTTTTTAAAGCACAAAGATGGTGAGCTACACTACACGCTTTCTCTCCCCAGAGGACTCAGCCTCCAGGCTGCCCATGCCTACTTCCTGCCACTGGCTGAGGTCACTGGCGCAGACCCCGGGGCAGGACAGCGCCCTCCAGGCAGATGCCATCGGAGGCAGAGCAAGCAGGAGCCTGGGAAGAGCTGCCCTGCCCTGCATACCACCCAGCCTTCTAAGACCTGACTCCTGGCCCCAGACTCTGACCGAACTCGTCTGCAGGAACCCCATGATCTAAGAGCTCCGTGACCCGGGCCAGCTTCACCCACCCGCACGACAGGGCCCCTGAACAACTCCTGGAGCCCTGCCTGCCAGCCAGCACCTGGTCTCCCCTCCTCTGGCTCTCTGGCGGCCCTGAGGATCTCCACACTGCTGCAGGCCTTGGAGGCCCCACTGCCTTGTGGGGGAGGGATGAGCAGGCTGATGAGAAAGGCAGAAGTGGGAGGGTCTCCTCTTTCAGAAGATGACCAGGGGCAAGGAAAGGAGGAGATAAGACGAAAACACGGAGACCAGCCTGGACACCGAAGAAAAGGTGCCACACCTCCCGGACTTTCAGGAGCTCCAGAGATTTACGCTGCTTCCCAAACATCACAGGGACACACATGATTCTTAACTATCTTATACAAGTGCCCACAACGTGTGTGCTTTTTCCATTAAACTCAGGCTAACTTACCAATGGGATTCTAGGAAACAACACAGACCACCAACATAATTACAGGACCCCAAGAACAGACCCAGAGGAAAAAAGGAGGAAAAAGCTAGAAACTGAGCCTTCCATTAGAGGAGGCAATGAGGACGAGGAGCTGCCTGGCCAGGGGCCCTGGGAACCAGCCGTGGTCCATGGAGTGAGACTCCAGCACACCCCTCACTGAAGGCTGGGATGGAAAATTTCCCAGAAGTCCTCTTTCTAACTTAACTTTCTCATCAAGATGCCTCCTCCCCTTGTTTTAGTACGTAATAACCATTTTGACAGAACTGAAAATTTTGTGAAGAGAAATATTTCATGGAGGTGGCTAGCAAACAGCATGTTGAACTACTTTAGACAAGGTATCAGATTTCCATTTTCTCAGTTACAGATTCACCTCGTGTGTGTGTGCGGAGCTGTGTTCGACTCTGCGACCCCTTAGACTGTGGCCCACCAGTCTCCTCTGTCCATGGGATTTCCCAGGCAAGAATCTGCAGTGGGTTGCCATGCCCTTCACCAGGGGATCTTCCTGACCCAGGGATCCAACCTACGTCCTCTGCACTGGCAGGAGGATTCTTGACCACTACTGGTATTCTCCCCAGATTTACCTCAGGAAAAGAGTATCCGACTCTTAACAAAAAAACTCTGGATTAACTATTCAACGGAAGATGAATGAAGCAGTTGCCAAACTTCTCACTTAAAAGTCAACATACATGGGAGGGATAAATTTGGACTGACAAGAACACACTGCTATATATTCAGTAGAAAACCAACAAGGACCTACTACTGTGTAGCTCAAGGAACTTTATGCAGTACCCTGTAATGGCCTACATGGGGAAAGAATCTAAAAGCGACTACACATGTCTGTGTCTGTTTCACTCTGCTGTACACCTGAAACTAACGCAACATCGTAAATCAACTACACTGCAATAAAAATATTTTACAATAAAACAAAATACTGCTACGTCAGTAACACGCTGATAACCCCGGAATCAACAAAAGAAAGGACCCCACAGTTGGGTTCCCACCCCCGCAAGAGCCGCAGCAGTGGTCCCTAAGCGATGGCTGGCCCGAAGTGCAGGACAACCAGACACACTCTGCAGCCAGGTCACCCCGGGACCGCCAGGGGGTTTCCAAGGAATCCGACTAGTACTCGGCCAAGGACAGCAGCACAGAAATTTGAAAATTTGCCACCACGGTTCCCTCACTGAAAGTCTGGAAAGTAAAGGGGAAACCCCACCCATAATCACACCCTAACTAAAGTCAGAGCTTTTTATTTGCATATTTTACACCGATGAGATCAGCGGGTACAGAAGTGTAACATCCTGCTTTTTCACTTGACTGTTATATCGTAAACATAGTTCATGCTGTTGCCGAGCTGGATGACTATCATATTTTCAAGACTGCAGCAACTCTTCACACACGTTTTTAAAAATTTGACCTAATATGTCTAACAGACAAGGTAACATGTGGCAGTTTTCTTCAGCTCCTAACTAGGCACAGACCAACTGGCAGAGCGCCTCTGACACTGTGGTCAGCAGGGGCCGGATGGTATCCAATAACAGGAAGGTGAGACCGCCTCGCGGAATGAGGTCACGCCCATTCAGGCCTGGCCGTCCATCCACAAGACAGATGTGCAGCCACTAGATTTACTCAGCCACTGGTGGGGGTGGAGGGGGTAGGAGAGGTAGGATGCTTGCTGAAAGGATGTCCACCACAACATTACCGTCGCTGTATCGTATCTTGTAACATACACTGCAAGATTTAGTAGCAGACTAAATGCCTGCCAGGAAAACAATAGATCATGGTTCGGCACGTGGGGGATACTACGCAGACATTCGAAACGGAAATCACTGGGCTCTGGAGCGATGTTGACGGCAAGGTGTCTGGAGCAGAGACCACGGGGATGCCCCAGGGCAGAGCTCGACAAACCGTTTGGAGCCAAGTCTGCAGCTCAAGTGGGCACAGCAGCCTGCGCTCTGTGCTGGGAGCCAGGCCTCCCCGCCCACCGCGGCACACACCCAGGCAAGGGGCAAGATGGGGGCTATCCTCAGGCCCCGGACTCACAGCTGGCCCTAGCCTGGCCTTGACCATTCCTGAGCCACCTGCACAGCAGGGAGCAACAAGCCTAAATCTCAAAAAAATAAAGCCACTTCTGACCATAAGCACCCCAAGCCTGAAACTGAGAATTAACTGCTTCCCATCCCCCACACAAAAAAATATGCAAAGACTGGATCACAAAATACAAGGAGTTGAGCAGATGGAAACAATAAAATGCAAACTGAGGCTGATGGCAACTTCACGGTGAAGGGGTATAGTTTCAACAGAGGGGGATGCACTGGGATCACCTTGCCACAGAGGGCATAAGTCCCAGGATATCACACAGGGGTGATGCAATACCACACACAGGCTTGCCTTTGATGCTGGAATTCCGCAGGCAGCCAAGGGCAAGAGTGGCATTCCAGGGAGGGTGTGTGCTTCGCCGCTCAGCAGGTGTCTGACTCTTTGCAACCCCATGGACTGTAGCCTGTCAGGCTCCTCTGTCCACGGGATTCTCCAGGCAAGAACATTGAAGCGGGTCGCCATGCCCTCCTCCAGGGGATCTTCCCAACCCAGGGATCAAACCCAGGTCTCTCACATTGAAGGCGGATTCTTTATCGTCTAAGCCACCAGGGAAGCCCAACACCAGGAAATTTCAAAGCACTGGAGGTGAAACCGTCATTAAGCTGAGTGAGCATTCTCTGTATTACTTTTCCTGTGGTTTTTCATATGAAGTATCACCTCATTAAGTATTTTTACTATAATAAAATTAAATTACATCAAAAAATCACCGTCTGTATTATAGTTTGACTCTTTCTTTTCAAAAAGCAAAGTAAGTGTAAGAAAAATATTTTTTACCAGTTAGATCAGAGGCCACCTATCACTTTTTATCGCATCCCTGGATGTCGAGCACACCTTCCCACTGTCAGCACAGGCTGACATCCATCCCCCGAGACAGGCCCCTGGGAGACAACCCCATTCAGGCAGGGTGACAAGCTGGGGGCGGGGGCACTCACAGCTGCCCACAGCCTGCCCCGTCTACCTCCCAGGAGGGCTGGTCACCCCGTCTACAGGGGCCCACTTCTCATGTTTTGCCACCCACCAGCCTGCCCTCTTTGTAGGGTCCTCTCCCCTGAACCAAGTGTGACCAACTCCTGACATCCATCAAGGCTCACCCGTGACTTGTGCTAATGAGCTAAACCACACCTGCCTAAGATGGTCAATGGAACAACTTAACCTGCGGTCCCTGGTGGGGACTTCACCCAGACCTCCAAAGTCTTAGCCCTAAAATCTGCTCATGCAGTAGCTGCAGGTATAAAGGCAAAGAGGAAAGGGACCAGAACACAGGCTCCCTCACATCACCTGCTACGCCACCTTCTTTAACACTGCATCTGCCTGTTTAAACTTTCAAGTTTAAACAGGACATTTCAACAGCTCAACTGTTGAGCTATCAACCCAAGGAAGGACATCACAACCTAACTAAACCGCAACAGAGACCTGCTAAGGGAAAAGCAGCAGAAAGTACCGATGATGAGACCTTTTGCCCCAGAACAGAGAGCCCAGCCCGGAGGAGGAGGAGGTGGGGGAGAGGTGCACCCCCGAGAGCAGACACCCAACAAGACACTCGAGTCCAGCCTGCAGGCCAGGGCGGTTCCCTCGTCTTCCTGGGCCTCTATGAGGCCCCACGTGCCGGGGGACCATCAAATGCTTACAGTTTGCCCCACACACAAGCCTGCCACATCACTTGGAGATACAACAAAGCTTCCCCGTAAGTGTGTTCGTGAGGCTCAGTGTAGTAAGACCATCTCACACCGAGAACTGCGGCATTACATCACACGGCGCACTGTGTCACTGGGTCTTCACACCTGAACCCATGTCCACCAGGTAGAGCACGTGCCAGACACGCAGCCATACACGGCTCCATGGAGAAGTCAGCACCCTCACCAGGCCACCATGGAGAAGTCAGCACCCTTGCCAGGCCACCATGGAGAAGTCAGCACCCTCGCCAGGCCACCATGAAGAAGTCAGCACCCTCGCCAAGCCACTGGCTTACCCAGCAGCCACTGGCAATCAGAACGAACGGTTCCAGCTGCCGAGAGTGGCCCCCGTCAAACACAACAGGTGACTGAACCAGCTGCGAGGCTTTGGGGAAAGGCACGGTTTTCCCCCTCCTGAGCAGGTCAGAGGAAGATGTCTTCCCCCAACTAAGGGGGTCCCACCAGAAAACCCTCTGACCCCTGCTGTTCACGACCTCTGACCTCCCCATGGGGTGAGAGCTCACACTGAGCGATACCCATGACCCTGCGATGGAAGCACCGGATGCAGGAAAAGTTCACTGGTTACATTCTGCTTGTGAGGACCCCTGCCTCCAAAGAGCTCTGAGGCCGAAAGGTCACGAGCAGGTACCAAAGAGCACACCTGTGTGACCCAGCGAACCCTGCCGATTCCAGGGCTCGCCTCTCCTCTCCCGGGCGTCAGTTCCCTCATCTGTACGTGGGGGGGGGGGGTGTGCTGCCAAGGGCCCCCAGAGCAGCTTCGGCCTCACTGGCACGTGAGGATGGAGCTCAGAGCACACCTCTCCTTGTTCCCGTGGCTGGGGGCCCCAAGGCCCTGCCCACCACTCGCCCTCCATGTCCAGAGCAAGGGAGCTGAGCTGGGGAGACAGTCAGGGGTTTCCAGGGGCCGCAGCCGGCCAGGTGGGCTGGTTGAAGGCTCTGCAATGCCTGAGACTGCTGGGCACTCTAGGGGCTGCATGAGAGGCTTGTCCGTCAGCCAGGAGTGAGCGTTCAAGTCTGCACAGGCACAGGAGCTGGCTGCTGCTGGGGCCGTCTACCATCCAGCATACGGAAAGCCCACCAAGGCCCAGGACGCCTGAGAGGGAGATCCCCTGGTGACCCGGCCCAGACGCCCCAGAATTGACAGTGCAGGGGAGCCCAGCCAGTGGCAATGTTCCCCACAGGCCAAACCATGACCTGAGAGCCCCGCTCAGCCACTGGACACATGCCAGGACCCCCGGGGAAACCTGGGCAAGCCCCTGCACCTCTGTGGAGCTGCCCTTCCCCGTCCCTGCAATTGGAAATGAGTAAAACTGCCTCCTCGGGTGCTGGGGAGTCAGACAGCACTCCTTGAAAACAACTGGCATGTGGACCCACCTCTGGGGTGAGACAGAGAGACAGCCACAACCTGCCCCCCAGGGGGCTCCACTAGGGGCCTCAGAAATGGGAACAGGCTCTTCTGCTGGTGCGGAGGCTGGACAGTCAGCTAAGGAGCTGGCCAGTGGCCAGAGGACAGCACAGCGGTCAGGGCGGGGAGGACCACTCCTCAGCCAGACCCCCTGGGGGCAGCCCCCGCCCGCACTGGGCTGTCTGGGGACAATGCCTAAGGCCTTGGGAAGGCCCACACTGGGGCAGTTTCAGACCCAGATCCAGCCCAAGGAAGGGGCCCAGCCTACGGTCAGGCTCAAGGGCTCCAGAGAGCATCTCACGGGAACAGCACAAGACAAGCGGCTGACTGGGAACCAAGTAGGCCAGGCTGGACAGAGAGGAGGACAAGTCTGTTATCCTCCCCCGCAAAGTCCACTTGCGACGGTTATCTGTTTCGGAGAAGCTGGCCTTTGCCGTCTCACACTGCAGTCAAGGTAAGCCAGCTGGAATCGCAGCCTCACACACTGTCTGTTCACATGGTGTCCTGCCGATCAGCCACAACGCCCGGCCACAGACGCCGTGGTGGACTGGCCTCCTGACACACCCGGGAAGATCCTAACCCATAAACAGCAGGGTCCCGGCGGTCGGGACAAGCTGGTTCCGACCAGGGATCCCCAGACCAATCAAACCATTCATTGATTCCTGAGGCTCCACAAACTAGGCTCTGGCATGTAATCATTATGGCGAAACATGGGGGCTCCTGGATTTTATAACATTTTGCTCAACTCACTGTGGGGGCAGCCTTGGGGCGCACAAAGGGGCTCCTGGCAACAGCACCGCAGGTTCTGTTCCCCTCCCCTCCCATGAGAACCGCTGCCAGTCACAGCAGGGACGGAAGCCCTCCCCACGGTCCCTGAATCAGAGCTGCTATCAATTAACACTAAAAGAAGTAGCCAGCTTAGGGAAGGTGCTAAACATAAGCTAATATCTTGAGTGGGGGGTGGGACAGAACCAAGGACCCAGAACAACGTGAACTAAGGTCTAGGGATGGGCATCAGCATCACCCGGACCAGCCTATCACAGCGCGCTGAAGGCGGAGCCTGGAACAGGCCCTCCAGGTGGCTGGGAGGAGCTGAAGCTGAGGAAACCATATCCAGCCTGCACTTAGAAAGAGGCGGAAGCACCACGCAACTGCTTCCAGTTAACTCCTAGTGCACTATGAAAACTCTGGCCTCCCTCTCCAGGAAACTGAAAACTGGCTCGGCGGCAGAAAGACAGGCTGCGGGCCGCGTCCACTGAGCGACTGCAGGACCACACACGGCGGGCAGGCAGAACCGCGGCAGCCACCGGGCCCTGCTCAGCAGGCCTGGCCCAGCCTCCCCTACAGCTCCCCGACCCGCTCCCGCTGTACAGCCGCCAGGGACCATCCACAAAAGCCAAGAGGGGGACTTTCCTCCACCTGCCAATGCAGGAGACACAGGTCCAACCCCTAGTCCTGGAAGATCCGACACGCCGAGGGGCAAACAGGCCCGTGTGCCACGACGACCGCAGCCCGCGAGCCTCGCACTTCTGCCCCGCAGCAGGAGAAGCCAGCTCGATGAGGAGCCAGACAAAGCCCAGACAGGCTCACAGCCAGACCACCAAAGATACATGTTATAAAAAGCCAGAAGAGGTGGGTGTGTGTACACACGTGTGTGACAGCTGTCCACAACTCACCCGCAACGGGGCCAGGGTCTGCCCACCGCCGCGTGGACTCACTGCAGCCCAGGCCAGGGGAAGCCACCGGGCAGCTGGCCTGTGAGAGCGTCCTCGGCTACTTAGACCCCGGGCCCACCCAAGCTCCCGAACAAATGACCTGGTCCTCCGGGCAGGGGGATGAAGGGCAGGCACACGTAGGAGGCCCCNACTGCAGCCCAGGCCAGGGGAAGCCACCGGGCAGCTGGCCTGTGAGAGCGTCCTCGGCTACTTAGACCCCGGGCCCACCCAAGCTCCCGAACAAATGACCTGGTCCTCCGGGCAGGGGGATGAAGGGCAGGCACACGTAGGAGGCCCCACTGCAGAAGCTTCCCTGACACGGAGGAGGCCCGCGTCCTGAGTGGGCGGCGCCTCCAGCAGTCGGCTCCGCGGGTTCAGGCTGGCCTGGGGCTGCCCTCTCAGGTGGGAGGAAGGACACTGTGCCTTAAACAGCATGGCTGACACAGAAAAAGGAAACACCCACAAAGTAAAAGGTGCGGCCTATTTTAGCTTCACACACATCCCCCTCACAGACAGCAACATCCAAAGCAGCACACCTTATTTTAGGAAGATTAAAGGCAGCTCTTAAATGGGCCACAAAACAGCCCCGAGTCTGGAAGATCAGGATTGGGTAATAACAGGGGGTGAGGAGCAGCAGGGTGTGGACGCCGCCTGACCGCCTCCAGGCAGCCCGCTCCCAGGACAAGCGGGCTGAGGCCCAGGGGCTAGCAGGACCGCCCGAGCCGTCCGTCCTCAGCCTGACCTCTCCTTCCGCTCCTCAGCGCAGCCGCCAGCCCCTGTGGGGCCGCTGAGTCAGAGGGGCCCTCAGCCTCGGCCCTCCTCCAGCCGTGGCCCGAGCAGGACGGGCACTGGCTTAGACAGGAGGGAGTGGTGGGCAGACACCCCCACGGAGGGCGGGGGCCGCCCCGCCGGCCTCTCACACGGGGAGGGCCGTTCCCACGAGACCCAGTGGCGTCCCGGGCTCCGGCGCAGGCAGAGCCCCCCGACACAGAGGCGGAGGTGAGTCCTCGCCCGTGGGGCTGTGCCCTGGGTCCGCCGGGTGCCAGCACCTCAGAGAGGCTACAGCCACAGCGGGGCCTGGAGCAGTTACCCGCTGAGAACCGGGCCGCCGTGGGGCCCCGGCGTCTCCCACAGGCTGTGCTTCCACGCCTGGAAGGGGTCCCGCCTCGCAGGCCCGCAGCCACGCCACGGTGCTCCAGGCCCCGCTCTGCCTCTCGGCGGTCAGGGGCAACTGGTTTGACCTGCTGCTCCTCAGTTTCCCCTCTGCCCCAGGGTAAGAAGCATCTCTGCCTCCAGCTGTCGCAAGGACGACTGTGATCCCAGACAAACTGCGGCCAGCACTGCTGCGAGCCCGGCCCACGCCCTCAGGCCCGGGGACCCCTAGCCCTTCAGAAGCAGGGTGCTGGGAGCACTCAGGCCGAGCGGCTGGATCCAGGGTNCCAGCTGTCGCAAGGACGACTGTGATCCCAGACAAACTGCGGCCAGCACTGCTGCGAGCCCGGCCCACGCCCTCAGGCCCGGGGACCCCTAGCCCTTCAGAAGCAGGGTGCTGGGAGCACTCAGGCCGAGCGGCTGGATCCAGGGCGACGGCGGGGCTCGGAGTGCAGAGAACAGGAGTGCCTGCAGCCAGAAGTGAGGCCTCGAGGAAGGGCAGCATTTCTGCTCAAAGCCGGCATTAACAACCTGGCGGAGAGGGCTGGCCCCGAGAGAACCTGCAGACAGCAGGAGGTGGGGAGGCCCGGAGACCGCGACCATGCCCGTGACCAGGCGCCACAGAGCGGCCTCGGCAACCCGGAGCTCAGACGCAGTGGGCCCCCTCCCCTGTGAACAGAGGAGATCCCAGGGAAGCCCACCCCTCCCAGGGTTCCTGCTGGAGCAGCCTCTCCTCTCCCCACACACACCCGGAGTGGGGCCACCCTGACTCCAGGGTCGGGGACTGGACACCTGGCGGGGCCTGGAGGTGATGAAGGAAGAGGCTCATCCCCAGGGCTCCGCTCTGGGGAGCCCCACTCAGCAGGGAGCCAGGCACAGCGCCACGAGCCCGCCAGGCCAGGCCACAGGGCACTAGGGCAGGCAGGTGGCACTGGCGCCTGTCCCAGCAAGACCTGACCCGAGCCTCGCTGCTGCCCGCCTAACCAGGCCCTGAAGAAGCAAAAGGCAAGCTCTAGGAACTATCGAAACTCAAATATTAAAAAAAAAACTTCTCCACTATGAATCCTCATTGTCCTGTGCACCCATTCTAATTAACTTCTCTACAAATTTCTGAGATTAAAAATGTTTCAAGTGGCAAATGTGACTCATTACATTAAAGGAGAGAAACGTGGGCAAAATCTCATTGCAAAGAAGGCTGGTTACCACCAAGCTATTTATGGTTGATTTTAGTAAGATTCTGCCTTCAAACCTTGACTGCTTGTGGGTGGATCAAACATTTGTTGGATTCGCCTTGGGAAACAATGAGAAGATAGTGCATTTGTGGGCAAAAAGGTTGCACGTGCGGGGCGGGGGGGGGGCAGGGAATTACCATGATAAGTGCACTCCATACTGTCATCTGGAGTTACTGGCAACAGAGGGGGACACACGGGGCCCCTACAGAGGGCCGCCCCCCATCACCACCCTGGCTGCAGGGCAAGTGGGGAGGAGGGGTGGAACAGGAGGGAAGGGGAAGGGCACAACCCGTGAAGGAGTGGCCCAGCCCGAGGGCACAGCATAAACTGGACAGAGCCAAGTGGGCCCAAGACCCGGGACAAGCCAACTGGACTAGAGCTTGATCCTTAGTACAAGCTCGTTTCAGCAAGCTCAGTGACACACCCGGGGCGCCATGACAGTTTCAAGGCCAACCATCAAAGACCAAAAAGTGGGCGGTGGCCCAACCCCTGGGAAACTCTGCCCCTTCCCCAAAATAGGTGGAATAATCCTCCCCCTCACTAGCCTATGAAATTACGCAGCCCCTAAATGCTAACCACAGCACACAGGCTGCACTCACCCCCTGCACGAGCCCACACTCTTGTCTGTGGAGTGTGCTTCGCTCTGAGTAAATCCACTTCTTACCTATCACGCTGTCTCTCACTGAATTGTTTCTGCGATGAGCCATCAAGAACCTGAATTTCATTTGGTCCTGAAACCAGGTCTGTTGTCTCAGTTGGAAGACTGTGGGTTTTGGGTGGGTCTGAGTCCTGGCCTCGTGGGCTCAAGTCCCAAACTGGGTTGTGGCTGGGTTCGAGTCCCAGTCTTGAGGTAAATGGTTTCAGGAGTGGGCTGCTAAGTTCCTGCCCCACAGCTAAGGACAGGCCATCAGGACCATTTTTGATCACGTAATATAATATTGAGGCTTAAAGTACAAACAATATATCTGTAAAAGTTCAACATGCTGCTAATTTTTACACGTAATTTTAGGCAGATTAAACTCATTTTGTACTAAGTTTTGACTCCTTCCGTGTTATCCGTTATTTTGCTCTGTCCAAGGCCAGTCTCACTCTCCCATCTCATCTACCATCCTGGATCACAGAGATGACTTTATATACCTGGACTTTGGAGCTCAAACCATGGGTTTTAGCAGACTCTCTATAACCTGTTTGAGGGACAAACTCCCTGGCTTAAATCCCTTCCTCCACATTCTCAGCACAAATAGGAAGCAGTCCAAGGGCTTTCACCCCACCCAGCAGGTGGGGCCTGCTGACCTACCTACCTTCCCCAGAGTTCTGAGAACCACACCTACAGACTCCTCTGCGGCTCTCAAGTACCCTCCTGGTCTTTGCTCAGGCTGTCTCCTCCTCTGATGCCCTTCTGTTCTTGTCCTGCGGGCAATTCATGCTTCTGCTTCAAGACATGTTTAAACAGCAATTCCTCTGTGAAGTTTCTCAAGGCCAGAAATAAACATTCTCTGCTCTTAATGATACAGTCCTCTGTATACGACAAAGAAAACATCTTTAATACACTGCAAATCCCTGTTTTCCCCCAGCTCTTTAAGGAAAGGGACTGCATCATCTTCAACTCTAACCCTTTTGTACTGAGCACAAAACTGATCCGTTGAAGAAGCGCCAAACTAGCTTTCCTTAAATGACTGCATGACAGAAAAGCTTACACAGTACCCCAAGATAAATTCAGCACAGAAGAAAAATTACTTGGAAATGCTTTTTATCAGTGAAAGACTATGAAATAATCAAACTGGTTTTCCTGCACTTCACTTAGGATGCTACGAATGGCACTGGGGCTGCAGACTGTTGGGGAGACAGTAGTCTGGCTGACGTGGGCTCTGCCGCTCCCCGGGGCCTTGCGGTGCACAAGAGGGCCAGGCCCGGAGTCACTCACCAGCCAGGAGACCCTCAGCAGGCCACTGATTCACCCTGGCCCCCAAGGTGACCTCTGTGTAGTGAAGGGCTAGGCCGGACCAGTCTGGGCTCCCTGCACCTGGGGCTCTTCAGAGGGACTTAGATCTCTGCGGCATTTCCAAGTTACACAGAGCACAGCACCGCACCACACCACACGCCTCCAACTCCAGCCCCTTTGGAGTACACTCTTCTGTTCAGGCAACCTGCTATAAAAATACAAAATGTGCCACAGACCTCACCTACCCCCAGAAGGCTGGAGGCAGCCCTCCCCTCTGCACGTGGACACCCAGCATCAGGCTGACCTGGAGTCTAACAGGGTGATATCAGATACCATGAATATGAAGAGGGAAATAATAGGAGACTGAAGTGAAAACCACAAGTGATTCATTACCCTGTGTACATGGATTTCCAAACAAGCCCGTTAACTGGATGCACGCTTCACAGACAAACGTCTTGATGGGGCAGACAGTACCCTCAGGATGATGAGCAGAAATGTCAGCCTCCAGAGAGGGGAGCGGGAAGACCAGAGAGGACCCCTGTGATGTCTGAGTGAGGCCACAGGTAGAAATACCCTGACAGGGTGTAACTGTGTCATGTATGTAACAGCCTTAGGAACCAAAGCTCCAGGTGCCACCACCTGTGATGTCCACACCCTTGACCCTTCCACTCCGGACACACTTCAGAGTGCTGTCAGGAGGCGCTGGGTTCAAGCCCGGCCAGGACCCCGCACCCTCCTTCCTCACCGAGGCCAGCCGCGGACCCGGGCACGTTGCGGCCGTGAATTCAGAGACCTCCTCTGTGTCTGTGGTTCTCCAGCCACTTCCTACTGCGTCGAGCAGCAGTCATAGCCGGGGCTGTGGTTTTACCCAGTGAGACCCTGCAGGGAGAGGGGACAGGGAGGCCCTCTGCCACCGGCCCTTTCATACCAGTTAGCCACTCCTGCCATGGAACCCCTGGTGCCCAACACATCACTCACCCGCCTTAGCCTCTGAGAGGTGGGGAGGAGGGGCTCGACGCAGCTATGCGGGGATTCAAACCAGAACAGTCCAGTCTGGAATCTCTGGGGCCCAGCCCTCTCTGGCCCAGCTGCAGCCCAGAGTCATGGAGTGGAAAAGGTGACAGACCCCGGTGCTGGCCCCACCCGTGTTACTGGCTGGTAACCCTGGGCGGAGGCAAGGGAGTGGAGAGCGGGCCTCCTCGAGCCCCAGGTGAGTGTACTGTGGCGGCGGCGGGGCGGGCTCGCATCACTGCTTCGCTCCCCCCCAGCCCCCACCTCCACCCCAACAGGCGCTTTTCCTGGGAATCCCCGCGTCTGTGCTGCCCCACCAGCCCCTCCTCTGCCATCTCACTGCAGGTCCCGGTGGTGGTGTCTCCCAGGCCCTCGGGGGGCTGCGTGTCCATCTCAGCTGAATTATGTACACCCGCGAACCTGTGAGGCTTCAATCCTGAACCATCCACCTGTGGCATACCACTGAAGTCTCACTGGGGTCAGGACTGAGACCATCAAAAGACAAACGCCACAGGCAGGGCTGAGGCGCACACGGGAGCGGCCAGCCTCTCCCCACAGAACTGACTCTGGTTTGGTTTTATTCTCCTTCCATCCTTACCCTTCCCTCGTGGCACCTTTAAATTTTCTGTTTTCTCTACTGAGATGTCAAAATTGAGGTATCTAAGGCTCTTACCTAAGCCATGAAATTAAAAGACACGTGCTCCTTGGAAGAAAAGCTATGATAGTACATTAAAAAGCAGAGATACTACTTTGCTAACAAAGGTCCGTCTAGTCAACGCTATGGTTTTCCAGTGGTCATGTATGGATGTGACAGTTGGACTATAAAGAAAGCTGAGCGCTGAAAAACTGATGCTTTAGAACTGTGGTGTTGGAGAAGATTCCTGAGAGTCCCTTGGACTGCAAGGAGATCCAACCAGTCTATCCTAAAGGAGATCAGTCCTGAATATTCATTGGAAGGACTGATGCTGAAGCTGAAACTCCACTACTTTGGCCACCTGAGGCAAAGAACTGATTCATTTGAAAAGACCCTGATGCTGGGAAAGACTGAAGGNTGCGTGTCGGGAGATCCAGGCCACAGAGTGGGGGGTGGCGGGGGGACGAGGTGAGCGTGCGTGTCGGGGCGGGGGTGGGTGTCCAGCACAGGCACCGGGTGTCCTTGGGGACACACACAGGGAGGGGCTGTGGGCCTGCGCGACAGGATCCGAGAGAGACGGAGGGGGAGATAAGGCCGGAGTCCCCAGAGAGGATGCAGAGGACACGGTCCCCTGCCGGCCTCCCGTGGCCCTGAGAGTTGGCGGCTGGCCCGTCCCTGGGCCTGGCCCAGCGGGTGCAGCTCTGTGAGCGAGGGGCTGGGTGGCGAGCGGGCCCGGGGGTCCCACTCTGACTCTGACCACTGGGTGGCCTCACTCCTCTGCACCCCGATTCCGCCACCTGCCCAGTGGGAGGACAGGCACGCGCGACTCAGGGTGTGTGAAAGGCAGCCGTGCACAAGCAGGCAGAGCACAGCAGCAGGCGCTCGGCCAGGCCCCAGGAGCGCGGGCGGCTCGTGGAATCAGTGACGGGGGACGTGCGTCAGCCCTCCTGAGCCAACAGGCCCTGGCACACAGGAGTGCTCGGTAAGGCCAGCGTAAGAAACCTGACAACACAAGGTCCCTTCTCGCAGAGCTGGGGGAGCAGGACTCGTGGGAGAGGCGTGGACTCAGCGAGGAGGGCAGGGGCCTGCCTGGGCCTGGAGCCAGGGAATCAGAGGGAGCCCGGGACCAAGCAGCCGTCCACCCATGGGCTGGAGAGGCCGGGTCCACACCAGGGGGAACCACAGGCCCAAGGGAGCCGGGGCTCAGCTTAAACAGGGGGCAGGAGGCAGGCCTGTGCCCTGGGGAACAGCATAACCAGGCCTGGCCAGTTATTAAAACCAGGGCCCGAGAGCCAGGGACTCGGGGGTGAGGGACCCAGGCCCCCAGGGACTGCAGGGCCCCAGGCCCAGCCACCAATTGTGGGGAGAAACGGAAGATGAGCTGAAGATACAGGACAGATTCAGGAACACAGACCCTCATGAATTTCCATCACATTACTTATGAAAATATAAATAAATACGTGTGAAATGCCTTCCTACTCCTCTTCATTTCAGTCCACAACTTGGAAATGACGGTTCACGTGTCTGGCCTCTGGCTCCCTTCCTCCACAGCAGGAGGGCTGTGTGCCGCCTGCCCTTCTTTCCCTTCCCCAACCCAGCTTCCTGGCGCAGGCAGGCATTCGATAAATGTGTGTCATATCAATGAGTCAATTATTTGCACACTTCTCAGTGCAGTCTCTCTTGGGTATTAACACACTCTGTCCTTCATGCCTCCTGACCTTGCTCGTGTGACTTCTCCTTGTGGGATCAGGAACTCACACTGAATGAGAAGCCCATACACCGACCCTTGCTGGGCCCTTTCACCCAGGAGACATCATCTAACCCACGGGCTGTTCTGTTTCCAATGTACAGATGAGGAGAAGGAGGCTGCCCAGGGCCACCGGGCCACAGCGAAACAGTGAATCCAGGCATCACCACACGTGCCCCAGCGAGGTGCACCACGGGCCCTGATCCAAAGCTCTTCCTTTTCTAAACCCGTGTAATAGTACAGGAAGAATACAGGACTTATCTAGTCACTGAGTGCATCTCAGTGTCTAAATGGCCCTCCTGCAGCTTCACGGGTTCAGGAGAAGGAAGAACCACAGCCACCCAACAGCCTCAGCTGGGCAAGCCTGCGCTTCCTCATTCCATCTGCTGTCTTGGGCAGTGCCAGCCTCAGCAGGTTGCTGTGGGATGTGGGAGGTCAAATAATGCCCCCCACCCCCTCAAAGATGTCCCCGTTCTAGTCCCTGCAGCCTGTGAGTGCTATTTACATGGCATGGACTCGGCAGGCATGATTAAGCTGAGGATCCTGAGGGAGGAAGCCATCCTGGATTATGTGGGGGGCCCTAAAGCCACCTGAGAAGGAAGACACGAAGGCAGATTTCAGAAGAGAGCCACGTGACAGAGGCGGAGGGAGGCCGAGTCACAGAGCCCGGCCCTAGATGGGGGGGCGGCCCACGAGCCGAGGGAGCCAGCAGCTTCTCTGGACGAGGCAAGAACTGGATCCTTCTCTGAGCCACCACGGCCCTGCTTACCCCGTGGTCTTGACCCTGTGATGCTAACATGGACTCCTAACCTCTGGAGCTGTGAGAGGACGAAGCTCTGCTGTTTTCAGCCACCAAGTCAGTAGGAATTTGTGACAGCAACCCTAGGACCCTGACGCAGCGGACGACATGAGAAACACGGGTGAGGCCGCCGAGACACCGCCTGGCGCCCGGCAGGAAGACGAGAACCTCATCAGGGAAGGGGTCCCACCAGCCAGTCCTGTGAGCTGCGCACAGAGCCGCAGGCTGCCACAGTCCTGCCGATACTCAAAAATCACCTTCACACATACTGGCTCTCTTGATTCTATTTCAAAGGGAGTTTCCAAGGCTGCCCCAATTCTTGGCGCATCCTACATAAACATAAAATTTGGCCACAGATGTCTGCCTTAAACACGCAGTGCCACGCTCTGCTGACCCCACAGGGGAGGACCCCGACCGCTGGAGCCAGGAGCGGTGAGCAGGCCCCTGGCCTTCGCGGCAAGCACAGCAGGAGCACCTCCCTCAGCCAGGAGCCCTGCAGCTGCCAAAGCAGCTGGTGTGGGACCTGCAACCCCCACCTGCAAGCCTGGAAGAAGGGCCAGTGGGGCCGCAGAGGACGAGTGTTAACACCGGCCCCCTCTCCCCTGCTCTGCATCTCTGCAGCCTGGCTCCGTGGCCACCCCGCTCCCGGTTTTCCTTCTTGGGGGCGGGGTGGGTCCCAGTTTGGAAATGCACAATGTGCAATTCTACTTCCTCTGGCGTTGGCGGCCACTCTCTGGGCTCTGGGCAGATGAGACCGGATCCCAGGTTTTTCTGCCCTCCAAGAACCCTTTCAGGAGTCACCCACCTTGACTCCAGCCTGCAAGGGACGTGAAGACCATCCCTCTCACAGGCGAGCAGCCCGCCACAGCAGGCTCAGGGCGGAGCCTCCAAACCTCAAGAGTGTTCTAAAGAAAAAATGAACAGAAAGAGGAACCCCACTGGCTTCCAGAGCGCCGCCCTCCCAGCCCCGGAGCTGTCTTCTCTGCACCCCTCTTCTGGGACCTCCTCTACAGGTACAAGGGCTGGGCTCCCAACGAGCCACCACAGCGGCCTTGGGACTGAGCCAGCAGAAGAAGGGACCCCTCAGCGCTCCTTGGCCTGGGGAGCCCCTGGGTGCCTGTGTCTAACACCTGCCCGCCCTCACTCACAGGGGAGGCCTTGCAGCTCGGCCTGATCCTATGAGATCCCGCCGGGGCTCGTAGGCAGGCTTCCAGACACACTCCTGGGACAACTCTGAGGGGGGTTATCCACGTCTTTCTCCCTGGAGCATCCCTGGGCCATTTCACACAGGAGGGAACGTGAGCAGGCACGCAAGTGTCAGTAGCCTGCACCACCCCACCTCCTGGGACTGAAGGGGGAGCCTTGCAGATGCCCCTGCCTGTACGCCGCTGCTCAGCGACGTCACCACATAACTGCTACAGCGCAAACCACCAGGGCTGGCTCGCAGACTAAGAAGCTGACGACGGCCATCCACCACGACTCCAAAACACCCATGGGGACAGTGCCCGCATCCAGGTCGCTCCCTTCCGTCCCAGACACACAGCATGATAGTGGGAGCAGCTGAAACCCTGGGAGGGCCCAGCCAGGGCCAGCCTCAGGCAGACAACATTACAGCTGGAAACCGGCTCACTCCCCAGGCACGGTGCGGTCCCAGCTATCAGAAGAGACCCTCAGACCCTTCTGAAGCTCCTGGTGCTTGGCCCTGTGGTGAGCCAGGCAGAGGAGAGCCCTTCAGAACAACTGTTCTAGAAGCTGGGTCCAGGTAGCCTTGATAAGCCTCATTCAGGATGCTACGGGTTAGTCTGAAAGGTCTGTATGTTACTAGAGGGCAGTATTTTAAAGAAGCCTAGCTTACAGATGATAATATCTGACCAAGGAAAAGTTACAGGCCAAGTGAGAACTGCAGGAAATGGGGAGGAGTGTGCAAACATCGTCTAAGCCCCGGCTCTCCCTGCAGCCAGGGTACTCCGTCCACACTTCAGGGCAGGGCAGAGCACTCAGCACGCGTGCCAAGCACGGGCTGGCAAAAGCCCCCCACCATCACGGGAGCTCTGCTTAAAGCATCCACAGTACAGCCTGGCGGGGGACCCCATGCAGCTGGGCAAACAAAGAGAAGCTATGTCCCCGGGAGCAGAGGGCACCAGGGCACAGTCAGGGGAGGAGGGGAGGGCCAGCGGGCAAGGGTGGGCAGCAGTGGTGCAGACAAGGGTAACCGTGAGCATGTCTACACATAAGACATACACACCCTTGCTGACGCTTACACGGAACACCTGGGGAAGAAGACATGAGAAGCCCGTGGCGCTAGTGTCTCCAGGGAGGGGTCTGGGTGGCTGGAGAGGGGACAGGAGGCTGTCTTCATCATATACCCCACCACACCTTATCATTTATGAACCACCGAAGTGAACAGCTGCTGTGAAACATAACATGAAATGTTGTCATCAAATCAACATCATGAAATGTTGACAAATCAAGCCAAGAACACGGAGGTTTTGAAGACTCCCACCAAGTGAGTTTGGACCATAAAGAGGGCTGAGCAGCGAAGAATTGGTTTTAAACTGTGGTGCTGGAGGAGACTCTTATTTAAGAGTCCCCTGGACAGCAAGGAGATCAAATCAGTCAATCCTAAAGGAAATCAACCCTGCATATTCACTGGAAGGCCTGATGCTGAAGCGCCAATAAGTTTGGCCACCTGATGCAAAGTGATTCACTGGAAAAGACTCTGATGCTGGGAAAAATCAAAGGCAAAAGAAGAAGAGAGCGATAAGAGGATGAGATGGTTGGATGGCATAACTGACTCAATGGACATGAGTTTGAGCAAATTCCAGGAGATAGTAAAGGACAGGGAAGCCTGGCGTGCTGCAGTCCATGGGGTCACAAAGAGTCAGACACCACTGAGCGACTGAACCACCATCAGCAAGTGAGACCAGAGCAGGAGGGGGGCTGAAGAAGCCCACTCTGCGGCGGCGCCACCTGGCAGGTGAGGGGATGGAGAGCCGCGCCTGTCCCTGGCAATACGCCCACCCCCGCTCGCTCTGTCTTCACTTCCCTTCCTCCAGCTGGGCGCCTTTACTGTGTCCTCCTCCCTGACCACATCACGACAGTGTACGGCACAGGGACACAGATGCTTTGGGCCCCAGAGCCCCAGGATCTTACAGCATGCCCTGGCAGACGCAAGTCAACACCTCCACAGCCTCTGGTCCACACGCTCAAGCACGCTTCCTGGCGGCTCTGGGCCCCTGGTGCGGAGACCTCAGAAGGCTGAAGCCGCCAATCAGCTGTTCCGCCGCAGAGAGGGGCCTCTGAGACAGCTGATCCACTTCTAGGAACACACGTCTCTGGGTTCACACCCCGGTGCTTTCTCTTCCTCATGCCCAGTCTTCACAGGCGGTTTATCACATTCTTCTCCAGGGCCGGTTTCATTTCCATCAGTTCGGGGACATGGCTTCAGTGCCACCACCGCAGGCTCTGAGGGACATCCTGCCTGTGGCTGGGCACTTTGGCCACCAAGCGTCAGGCCACGCGGGGCTCAGGGAGCAGAGGTGCCCGCGCCTCCTGGCCCAGCCCGAGCGGAGACCAGGCCGCCAGCCATGGCCCACAGAAGTGATTAGCACACAGGGGTGGTCATAACAGCCACTCCAATCTAAGAAAGGGCCTCCTCAGACCATTTAGAAGACTATGCTTTCATCATTTAAAACAATAACAATGATTCAACCAACCAACCAATCAGTAAGATACAAGCAAAACAGAATTTTAAAGTCTGAAGAAACTCCAGTGTGGGATGAATGCAGTCTCAAATCCTGGGTTGGCCTCGCCTCCCGAGCCTCCTTCCTGGTGTGTTACCCCCACCCTGCCCACACGTCTCCCTGAACCCCGCAGCTCGAGCCCCCACCCACAGCCCTGATACCTAACTCATCGCTCCATGAAGCCCTGTGAGGCCCCCGAGGCCCAGGAGAGGAGGCGGCCCCTGTCCTGTGCCTGTACCCTCCCAGCTTCTCTGCATCTTCTAGTCCCCAGGAGTCTACTCACAAGCCTGCACACATGGAAACAGAATTCCTCTTTCAGGTTGATTAAATTTAGGAAGAAAACACCCAGGGTAACCAAGCCCTGAGGCGCGGCTCCTTCCTCCCAGAGGGGCAGAAGCAGCCCCAGGGTCGTCAGTGGGTGAGGGGGCCAGGGGCCCAGCACACATCAGGTGCAGGGGGACAAGCTGAGGGGCTTGGCTTCACCTTGCGGACTCACTGGGGCGACCACGGGCTCTGCTCTCACCTCCCTTTCCTAAGTTAGACTGAACCCCAACGTGACATCCAGGAAACGGCCGTCTTCCCACAACAGCTGAGGCTTTCCTTTCCCTTCTGACAATGAGGTAGTGACTTTCCCTTTCATTCATTCAACAAACATCAATTATGCACTGATTGTGTGCCAGGCACTGTAGGACACTTCTGGGGATACAAAGACAGCTGAGCTGTTGGCCCTGCCCTGAGGAACACTGATGTCTCAGGACACCCCACGTCCATTATGGTCACTGGGCATGCCCCTGAGGACAATCCTCACACTGGTGAACGCCACGCGGAACACAACATCCCCACACAAGGCGGTGAAGCAGAAGTGAGCCTCTCAGCAATTCCTCCAGACCCTTAAGGAGCTGCTGTTAAGCAGCCACGCACTGAGAAGGGGGAGCGGAGCAGGGCAGGGCACCCAGCACCCAGCGCCCAGCAGCCCCCAGGGCTCCCACGGTGGGCAATCGCACCCTGACGCTGCTTCTCCTCTTCACCGCGCAGCACTCGCTCCCATCCTTCCAACGAGAGGTGCCTGCTGGTACTAGAGTGACCAGACCACCTGCCCTCTCTCAGCCTGAGGGGCAGGGGTGCGCAAGAGACCCACGCCAGGCAATCCGAGTGCCTAGTCCCCCAGCCTCAGGGGTGAAGGCTGAGCCAGGCCCACAGGTCAGCGGGCTCCTGCCCCTGCCCTGCCCATCCCATCCCATGTGAGTGCGTCCTGAAGAGCACAGCCCCGCCTGCATCCCTGACTGAGGACCACCCCCCGAGCCCCCTGGAGGCACCCTCCACATCTGGGCCAGCGGTGGCACCATCTTGAACTCGGATGTTCCCGAGCACCCGCTATGTCCCTGGCAAGGCTGCCCAGGCCAGGGGCCTCACAAGCTGTGCCAGCCGCCACCTCCCATAGACAGCAGTGCTGCTGAGGACTCCCAGTCGCTCTACCTTCTCCTCCCCCACCGCCCACTCTATGACAGTGCCTGCCCCTTTAACAGTGCGAGCTGAAACCTGGAAATCCGAACCACTTCCCTGGGGCCAGGCCACAGTTTCCATTCACCCTGCAGCACTCGGCACTCAGCTTGTCCCAGTAGTCTTTGTGTCCTCTGAAACGCAGGTGCAGCATCTGGTCACCAGGGCACCTGTGGAATGTGAGGGCAAGTCCCAAACGACACGGGGATGGACACTCCCACGCCCGGGAGGAAAGGGCGTCCTGAGAAGTTCCATGGGCGTCTCGAATATTTTACTCTCAAACACGGAAAAAAGAATTACATTTTCACTGAGAAAGAACCAGACGGCAAAACAATCTGGAAGATCAGCACCAGCTCACACAGCGATGATGCTGGGCTGCGAGGAAAGACGGTGATTTCACCCCCGGCCTACAGAGCCACCCAGGGAGAGAAGGCAGGGAAGGGCTATGGGAGAGGCCAAAGTCCTTCCCGTTTCAAAATGGGAAGTGAAGACGTTTTCAAAGGCGAGGAAAAGCTGTTATTACCCATGAGCAGATTCTCATCATGAGTTTTAGAAACGCAAAAGGAAGTTTCTGATTTCAGAGGCATGAACGCAGGGAATGTTTCTGGTAAAGGTCCTTGAACATGTGCACGTCCAGATGCCTAGCTCCCAGGGGTTCCATCAGCCAGAAAGCAATGCACACCCCGCCCAGGAGCACAGCTTCTGGGGACTACAGCCTCCCTGGTGGGGGGTGGTGAAGGGGTGAGGCCCGGGTACACACATGCGTGTATAAAGAGTATATATACATGTGAGCAAGTGGCAGATGTAAGTGCAGGTGTGAGCGGCGTGTGCAAGCATGACTGTGAGCATGCGAGAGGTGAGCGGCACACGCTGCGCGCGGGTGTCGGGCTGGGTCGGGGGAAGGTAACAGGAGCAGCGGCTCTGGCCAACTACACTCAGACGTGCAGCAGACAAAGGCTCCCGCCCAGCGGTGTGTGGCACAAGGAGGGCCCAGGCCTCTCCTATGCTGGGGTCTGCCATCCGACAAGCTTCGACTGCAGGCCCTGCTCGTGTAGGTCATGCCTCCCGGGTGGCTGAGTGGTACAGAACCCGCCTGCCAATGCAGGAGACACAAGAGACGTAGGTTCAATCCCTGGGTCGGGAAGATGCCCTGGAGGAGGGCATGGCAACCCACTCCAGTGTTCTTGCCTGGAGAATCCCATGGACAGNGGGTGGCTGAGTGGTACAGAACCCGCCTGCCAATGCAGGAGACACAAGAGACGTAGGTTCAATCCCTGGGTCGGGAAGATGCCCTGGAGGAGGGCATGGCAACCCACTCCAGTGTTCTTGCCTGGAGAATCCCATGGACAGAGCAGCCTGGCAGGCTACAGTCCACGGGGTCACAAAGAGTCAGACACGACTGAGTGACTAAATAAGAACATACATCCTTCTTGAAATGCAAACGCCTGTAAAAGCAGAACACAGTCAATTTCACTGACACCGAGAGTAAGCTGATTCTCAGATCCCACCGAGAGTAAGCTGATTCTCAGACCCCTTTCACTGGACAGACAGCAGGACCTTGAGATTACCTTCTGGAAGGAAAAGCAGGACGAGGAGGGAGGAGGCAGGAGAGACACAAACAGACCCGGGTGTCTCTCAACTCTGCTGGTAAGGCTGGCCCTCCCACACTCAGAGGGAGATGGCTCTGGTGGGAGAAGCAGTCTGCCCCACCTGGGCTCCCACTCCAGGCCCCTTTCCACCCAGGGCATCTCGCCCACTGGCCCTTGTCGGATCTCACACCCTGCCTGCAGTCCCCCACCTGGGCAGCCCTCACCTCTGGACACACCCAGGGCTCCAGAAACCCCGAAGGCCTAGTGGGGAAAGCAGATCCAGCCCGCAGCCTCGGCACCTGGAGCCCCGAGAACTCAGGTGAGTCCTCTGCCATTTCTGTCCTTTAAATGAGGAACTAAGGCCCAAAGGACCCGGGGCCCATTTCAGGCTCGCGTGTTAAGACCCACATGAAAGAGGGGGAGGCCTCAGGCCCTTGAGGTTACTTACAATAGCTGCCCACACCTCCTTGCCCCACAGAATTTCCCCAACATTTGCTAACACTTTCCCAACAAGCACAGAGACTTATTTTTCAAAGCAGGTAACAACTTGCAGCAAAGACAGCAAGTCGCCTCCAGTGTCCATTCTTCCTTTCCTCCTTAGTACCAGGCCCAGGAGCCTGAACTTCGGTTGGCATGGGGCCACCTGCCTCCCTGACTGTGGCCAAGGGTTCAGCTCTCGCCAGCAAGATGCAAGGAGAGCTTGATGAGGAATTTTCAGGAAGTTCAGCTTCCTGCAGCCTGCAAGGCCCCAGAGCTGGGTGCGCCTCTGGCTGCCTTCCTGGACAAGAGGGCTGGGCCCGGGGACAGGAGGGCACACGATCTAACTGCCCACCTCCAGACACCAGTACAAGGAGAGAAATAAACACCGCCTTTGACTAAGCCTCTCTTCCTTCAGATCTGCCGTTATACACAGCTAGACGCTAATCTTAACAATTTTACCATTTCCCACTTAAATCCAACAGTGGACAATGTCACCATCCTGGAGTGCTAAGAGCTGGGGATAAGGAAGGGTACTATTTCAGATTTAAGTTGATTAACAGTCCCATTTTCCCAGAAAAAGAACTTTAGACGAAGCATTCTCAAATTTACCCTGGGCTCCAGGCTAGGGTGAGTACATTCTCACAAGAACTTATAAGCAGAAGAAATTCATTTTGTTTGAATTATTTCACAGAACAGTTTATTTCCCACATAATCAACACTTATAATCCTAAAAAAGCTAACAAACTACTTCCAAGCCTGCTTGAGTAGCAAGTTTAAAAACCTTTAATATACCGAATTCCTGTTTACTGCCCCAAACATTTAATAGCGTGGCTTGCATATTCATCATAGACAAATCTAGGTTATGAGGTAAAAACAGCCCTTGTTTTTATTCATTATAGTTCGTCCATTAAATTAGGTTCACGGTCTAAGCCATGGGCTGCTAGTTGCCGTGACAAACACTGGTACAACTAACAGTTTATGACACAGGCAACCTGCGGGTCTGTAACAGTGGTCAGATCCTGTCACGCCCAGTTCCAAGGAAGGATACAGCGATTACAGCCCAGGAATTCGATCACAGCTCATCTAATCCTGTTTGAAATGAACCACATCGACAACAGTTGAGAACGCTCTTTGCCACGGACGGGGCTGAGGCTGTGCTGGCTGCTCCGAGGAAGACGAACCTGCACAGCAGACGGTGCAGCCTGAGCCCCAGGAGCCTCAGGGCTGCAGCGCAGTCAGGCTTCCAGCCCCGTCGGCAAGTCCCCAGCGCAACAGGCCTACGAGGTCCCAGGTTAGAAACGGATGGGAACCGATTTTAAAACCTGGGTCTCCTTAAGCAAGATGGCAGTGCCGGGATCATGGAGCATCCCTCTCTCTGAGCCAGTGACCCAACCCTGCAGAAGGCCCCTCACTGCTCCCAACCCATCTGCTGGCTTTGCTTCTGACTTTGACCAACAAGGTGAACACCTAGTCCAGGAAAGATATTTGACTAATTAAAGAATGATTAAACAATCCAGTTGACTCAAAATGGAAAGATCTTCCTCCTTCTGCTGGGGTTATTCAACTTGCTATACAGCCCCGAGGCACCTGTGATGGCAGTCACAGCACACACAGCCTGGCAGAACACCAGTGTTTCCAAGACTATCAGTGCTTTCAGGTGAGATGGAGTCCCGTCCCGGGGGGCTCCGCAGGGCTTCAGGAAGACACACAAATGAAGAACGTGACAGCTCCCCCCAGCAGGGGCAGCCCTGAGCTAGGAGGACCCCTCTAGAAGAGGCAGTCCTTCAGTTTTATCTACCTGAAGCTCCTTTTCAATCAGCCTGTGTTCTGACTGGTAACTTTAAATCCATGTACCCTTTGAGTTAAAGGTCAAGAAGGTCTACTAAGAAATAAAACAGTCCTAAACAGGGAGGCCTGGCGTGCTGCGACTCATGGGGTAGCGAAGAGTCGGACACGACTGAACTGAACTGAAAAGCCATGGACGGAGGAGCCTGGTGGGCTGCAGTCCATGGGGGCGCGGAGCATCAGACACGACTGAGCGACTTCACTTACACTTTTACGCATTGAAGAAGGAAATGGCAACCCACTCCAGTGTTCTTGCCTGGAGAAACCCAGGGATGGGGGAGCCTGTTGGGCTGCCGTCTATGGGCTCCCACAGAGTCGGACACGACTGAAGCGACTTAGCGGCAGCAGCAAAAGACAGTAAAAGGAGGTCGGAGAAGTCAGGGAAGGATGTTACGTTGTCAGAGAGAATCCAGAGATGCATGAGACAATAACTGTCCATAAATTATCAGAGAAAAGGAAACTACTGGGGAGTAGAGTGGTCTCCAAAGAGAATGACAAGGATCTGGGCTTCAACACGGAGTGCTGTTGTACTGGGTGACTTTCTGCAAGGAGCCTCAGAGTTGAGGTGTGGGGACAGGGCGCAGGGGGAGGAGCCAGGGAAGGTACCAGACGCTCCACAGGCGGGGAGGAGTTTGGTCTGCACGGTGCACAGGGAGCTTCCACCTCCACTAACACGCCAGGCGTCCCCCTGCGTCTCTGACACAGAGCTTCTCCGTTCCAGAAAGCTGCTGCTGAATCACTGCAGAGGGGTGGGAAAGTGAAAGAGAACAAGGGAGGAGGTGGACTTCCAAGGCCACAGACTCAAGAAGCACTTCCCTAAATGGACTGTGCGTATATGCGTGTCTGAGCCCAAGGCCAACCAAATCAAGCACACAGAAGCCTTGGCCCACGCTGCTCTTGGGCACCATCACTGTCCACAGCGATGCAGGACTGGGGCCAAGGGCAGAGATGCTGGGAGTGACCTTCATATGCACAAGGAAGGAGGGGACAAGGTCAGGCCCAGCTTCACCAAGTCACCTGCAAACTGAGGGCAAAAACAGCTGCCCGCTCAGGGCCCTGTGGGGCTCCTGTGCACAAGGCCTTTGGGTCCCACATCTCTAGGATTATAAGAAACAGCCTTCACTCAACTTCCATGACGGTCCCTGAATTCCAATGGGCAGATTCAAGCAGTTATTAGGGAAGAACAGGGATGCGAGACCAGGGAGAAACAGGCAAGAGGAGCTTTGGGGCAAGGTCCTGGTTCCTTATCAAAGAATATACACAACCAAATCTTGGAGCTGTTTTGTAAATACTGAACTCTCTTCCAGGTGGAAAAAATTAAAAATTAGTGACGGTATGTGGCCCACACGCATGTAGACCCACCAGCTGGACCTGAAGGCTGATGATGCTAACTTCTGCTTACCTCACCACCAACCCATTAGAAGAACGTCCACAAGCTAATCACACCCTCTTCAAACAATCACGATAAAACTTCTCACTATTGGCCCCAAGTTGGGACACAGGGTTCTGGGGGCATTAGCCCGCTATGGCCCCTTTTGCCTGGCAAAGTAAAGCTATCCTTTTCTGCTGCTACTGCCGCTAAGTCAATTCAGTCATGTCCAACACTGTGCGACCCCATAGACGGCAGCCCACCAGGCTCCCCCGTCCCTGGGATTCTCCAGGCAAGAACACTGGAGTGGGTTGCCATTTCCTTCTCCAGTGCACAAAAGTGAGAAGTGAAAGTGAAGTCGCTCAGCTGTGTCCGACTTCGCGACCCCATGGACTGCAGCCTACCTGGCTCCTCCAACCATGGGATTCTCCAGGCAAGAGTACTGGAGTGGGTGCCATTGCTTTCTCATCTAAAACTCTGTCTTCGAGATTCTAATCAGCACCAGTGCACAGAGAAGCTGAACTTTCCGCATGACGCCTCCACCCCAGGTGGGCGTTGACCAACTCGGTGTTTCCCCAAGGCCAACCAGCTCAGCCACCTCTCCTCCTCCAAACCAGAGTAATGACAATGTTTGGAAGAGTCTGGGGCATCTTGATATTTCCTAGCACACAGCCCCATTCTAACTGCTGCTGCTGCTAAGTCACTTCAGTCGTGCCTGACTCTTAGCGACCCCATGGACGGCCCCCCACCAGGCTCCTCCATCCATGGGATTTTCCAGGCAAGAGTACTGGAGTGGGTTGCCATTACTTTCTCCGCCCATTCTAACTGGACTCTGTCAAAGATTCCATTTTATAGGTCATTTGATTATCACCCAATTATGCAATGTGATCACTGTTTAACATGTGTTTATGCGGAACACAAAGCAATCAGTAAGAAATGTGAAAATATTTAACATTTCACTGCACATAATCACTAGTTTCTATAGGCTTTAGAGAAAAAAAAAGTGTCAGCAGAAGACAGCTGGGTCGGTGACCACCTGACCAACGCCCTATGAGTCCAGACCCCTCCCCCACTTCCCTCTTCCTCCTCCTGCCCACATCCTTCTCCTCTGACCTTTGCTGGCAGTCCCCTGCCTCTCAAAACCTCCTTCTTCTGCAACATTTCCCCTCAGAGGTGCCCTGGGCAGGACTCAGAGATGGGTCACACTCCAGCCTTTTGAACAGGGACACGGTAGGAAAAGGGGTTATCAAGACTGCAAAGAAGCCGGGCCTCCTGTGGGAAGGCACCCTCCCTGGACAGCCGCGGGGCCAGAGGTGCGGCGCACAGACCTCTGCCCCCTGTACTCTTCAATCCACACCCCACCCCTCCCCATCAGCCAGGCGCCTTCCCCATTTGACACAGGAGAGTTGACTCAGGTTCTTGTCCAGCACTTTCTCTTCCCACATCCCAACTTGCCCCGCTCAAACACCAGACACAGACAGCCCGAAGACACGGCTGCAGAGGCTGTGTCACACACCAGATGCACCCCTGCGTGAAATGACACACGACCGTCGACAGCAGCCATGGTGACGCAGGCGTCGTCCTGTCACGGTGAAGCCACGAAGGTGAGGAGGTGTCACAGGCAAAGTGGGGCTGGCCTCAAAACAAGGCGGACACTAACACCTGTCCACGTCTATCTCCACCTCCATCCCCACTCCCTCCCTCCCTCGGTAGGCCGCTGTATGCTGATCGCCCTGTTAGAAGGATGGGTCAGCCATCTGGGGTCAAATCTTAGACATCTGACAAGCTGACATGCTCCCTGCCACTACTGCCTCAGCACACCCCACCCCACTCTGGTCTCCGCATGGCCCTGCTGATGAACCCCAGCATCGTTAGGAGGGTCAAACACCACAAAACATAAACCAGAGTAAGACCAGGCAGCTGAGGCCCTTGCCCACTGTCCTTGGCGGCCAGCTCCACAACCCCAGCCCACACCATGGAAAGGCCCCTCCCGGTTCAGGTTGGTGGCTTTCCAGCCATCGTGAGCCATGGACCCCTAAAGCCCCCTCCCCAGGAAAAGACACCATGTATGTACACGTCCAGAGGAGCCCTCTCCTTTCTGTGCTTGACTCTTGGATTTATCTAAAAGCAAACAAAAAAAAACCACAATAAGAAACAATCATGATACTCACTCACCACATGCAAGTAACTAGGCGTTTTATTAAAAAAAAAAAAAAGCTTCCCTTCTCTGTAGGAAATTTACTTGGATATTCTGTATTCTATTTCAAAAAATGTTTAAATCCTGGTCACAGCCTCAGGCTGACTTCACCAACAACTGCCAGTTTGCAAACGTTCTGGCCCCTCCCAGCCCGTCCGCCCCTCAGCCGCTCTTCCTTCCTCAGCCATTAGCAGCAAAGCTGTGGCACTTAATCTGAGACGGCTCCCATACATCATGTTTACATATTAGGGTGGACCCTGAAAGCCCTGCAAAGTCAAGAAAATCCAGAAGAACCTCAGCTCTCAAGCTCCAGGAGAAACCTGGAACCCCTCGGGGAAGATGGCGCTTCTACTCATCCAAACGTGCCGCGGGGCTGTGTCTGCTGAAGGGGATGACGACGCTGACCACACATGGGGCGCCAGGGAGGGGACCTGCCATTCAGAGGGCCCCCGAGGTGGCTGTCCCTGCAGGTCCAACATTCCCCAAGCCCCTGCTAATGGCACGGGTCCGTTTCTGCCTGATTGAGTGAGAAGTAGCAGAGAGTGCACACCCCACACACCTGAACGCGCTCCAGGACCTGCTCGGGGAAGTGAGTCAGCAGGGTCCCGGTCCCCACGCCCTCGGGGGCTGGTGTTATCAACACCGTCCTGGAGGAAGGTCGGGGTCTCGCTCAGAGAGGCTGGAGAGGCTGCGGGCACTCAGCCAGGTCCATACACTGGGGCAGGGGCCCAAGGAAGGCAAGGCTCCTCAGACACTTCACACGCCCCTCGGCTGACACCACGGGCTGATCTCTCAACTTTTCTCTGCTGCCCGCCTTTTCTGGGAACTTTCCTCTCTGGATTCTGGAAACAGCAGCCCCATTTCCAGTTGAGGAGTGGGAGGTGGCCTTGATTAGTCTAAGATAGCAGTTCTCATACTTATCTTGCAGGAGAATCACCTGGTGGGCTAGTTTATAAACAGACCGTAGGGCCCTCCCTGAGTTTCTGATTCGGTTGGCAGGTTGGGGCGTGAGACTGTGTGTCAAACAAATCTCGGGTGATGTCGAGGTGATGTCGAGGCTGCTGGTCTGGAGACCAGGCTCAGAGAAGCATGGCCAGGTCAGTCAGCCCGCAGCCTCATGTTCTGGTATCTGGGGAGGCCGTGTGATCCTCACCACTCCCACTGGCCAGAGCGGGGCTGAGGACTGGCTGGCATGCCTCCTTCACACAGTCCCGCTGGCCCTAAGGATCATCCCAACCACTGGGAGGCTGACCCCGGGATGTGGAATCTTAGGTCCTCAATGAAACTGCTGCTAGAGAGGGCTCCGGCTGAGACACTCAATGTCCTTACTGTTTACCTGGCAGCTGACAGCACCCCAACCAACACAGCCCATAATCCACAACTCCAGGGAGACTCCTGAACTGGGCGTCCACATCTCCTAGGAGGGCCTGCTCTCCAGAAGCACCGCCCCGCCCACAAGCACTTCCTTCACACTCCCAGGATCTGCACACCAAAGTCATCCTTCTTGAAAGCTCTAATTAATGGGCTAGAGAATGCACCGCTGAAACGCGAGCAACCCAGGACAGGGAAGGAAAGGAGACCCACATTTGAGAATGAAGGAGTTTCACCAGAGGCTGCTGTAATAGCCGTTCAAGGGCACGGGTGAAGTGCAGAGCAGCAGACAGGGAAGAGAGAGGCTTTCCGGAGACCCCAGCATCCTGCCTGCAAGTGGAACAGGTCGGGCCGTGCAGGGTCTCAGGGTCTGGACAATGACCAGGTGTCTGAGGGAAGGCTCTGAGAGGTTTCACAAAGGGAGCTGGGGGGGCAGATCTCTTGGCACCTCCAGTGGTCCCCTCCCTTCCTCCTAGAGGCCAGAGGACACCCATCTGTTTTCCTGACCCCATTCCAGAAAATGGACACCTCGTCTTTACCCCCATAGCACGCCTGCCCACGCCAGATGCTGCCTGCTTCTGACACCTTCACCAGATGACCCCCGACGGAGCAGACTCCACACGGAAGGGCCTGCGGTGTCTCAGCCGCCCCAGGTGAGGGACTGGGGGCAGACACAAGGGGCCGGCTGGGCTGGGCTGGCTGGCATGCGATAGGGCATAAGCCAGGTCCAAAGACAGAGGAGGCGCGCGCCCAGGAGCCCTGGGCTCCACTTCCCGCCTGGGTTATGTCGGAAGGGATGGGTAAGAGATTGCACCCAACGAAAAGCGGCTGCTCTCATTTCCAGCTCCACGTGGGCTCCCGCACACACTCACCATATAGCCCCGTCCTAAGCTTCGGTCCCTGGGAGCTCTGCCCGCATCAGGCACCGCTCCACACACCCGACGGGTCTGAACTCGTTCACCCCCGCGACAAGCCTCTGGGGTTGCCACTGCCTTCAGCCCAGTTTTACAGATGAGAAAACCAGGCACAGAAAGATGGCGCTCCTACCCCAAAGTCACCCACGACAGTTCCAGGAATAAAACAGTTGGCTTTGAGAGATGTATATGCTCACCAAACAGGACTCAGTCAAAGAATCCTTCACTGAGGCACCAAAAACAGGAGTTGCTGCCACTGGGGACTCCAGGTGGTTAATGCTCCTCCCCACATTGATACACAAAGGCGTTCATTTCAAAGTCCTGTGACGGAATCTATGTAATTTCAAGGAAATGGTGCTAGATCTAGGTAGGCCTGGGTTCAAATCCCAGTTCAACCACTTATAACCACCCTCAGGTGGGGCCTTACCCACACCTCACCTCCCCCTCCCCAACGACACCATCTGCCTTCTCCCAGGACCTTGCCGAGCGGCGCTCAGGAAATGTTAGTTTCCTTCTCCCTTAAGGATGAAAAAGGCATTGCCCTTAAAGGAGATGTCGAAGGCTGCCATGAATAATGTCCAAACTTATAGTACGTTCCACAGTACAGTAAGATAAACAACCTCATAAGGAAAAATGGGCAAAGGATGTGAACAGGCAATCCACAAAGGATATGAGGAGGTAAATCCACAAAGGATGGGGAAAAAAAGTCACTCAGTCATGTCTAACTCTTTGTAGACCCATGGACTGTAGCCCACCAGGCTCCTCTGTCCATGGAATTCTCCAGACAAGAATACTGGAGTGGATTGCCATTTCCTTCTTCAGGGGATCTTCCCAACCCAGCAACCGAACCCAGGTCTCCGGCATTGCAGGCAGATACTTTACTGTCTGAGCCACCAGGGAAATCCACAAAGGATATAACCAGGTAACTCACAGCTAAAATAAAAACTAGAAAGAAAAGGTTTTCAATACTTTTGGTAATTTGGGAAATGTAATTTTTAAAGTAACATTCTTAATCCACTAGTTTGGCAAAAATTAACAATATTTGTACTCTTCAGTTCAGGGCTGGCCAAATTAAAGGGGAAAAGGGAATTTCACACATCATCTGTGCTCTGATGTAGAGAGATAAAGCCGCTTGGAAATGGGATGGGGCGAGGAGGACAATTTGGCAAAGTTATGCATTTAATATTATGCATTAACCCAGAAGCAAAAAGATCTTAATGACCCGGGTAACCACAATGGTGTTATCACTTACCTAGACCCAGACATCCTGGAATGTGAAGTCAAGTGGGCCTTAGGAAACATCACTACAAACAAAGCAAGTGGAGGTGATGGAATTCCAGCTGAGCTATTTCAAATCCTAAAAGATGATGCTGTGAAAGTGCTGTACTCAATATGTCAGCAAATTTGAAAAACTCAGCAGTGGTCACAAGACTGGAAAAGGTCAGTTTTCATTCCAATCCCAAAGAAAGGCAATGTCATAGAATGTTCAAACTACTGCACAATTGCACTCATCTCACATGCTAGCAAAGTAATGCTCAAAATTCTCTGAGAGAGAATTCCAGAAAAACATCTTCTGCTTTACTGACTACACCAAAGCCTTTGACTGTGTGGGTCACAACAAACTGTGGAACATTCTTAAAGAGATGGGAATACCAGACCACCTGACCTGCCTCCTGAGAAACCTGTATGCAGGTCAAGAAGCAACAGGTAAAGCTGGACATGGAACAATAGACTGGTTCCAAGTTGGGAAAAGAGTACGACAAGACTGTATATTGCCACCCTGCTTATTTAACTTACCTACAGAGTACATCATGCAAAATGCCAGGCTGGATGAAGCACAAGCTGGAATCAAGATTGCAGGGAGAAATATCAATAACCTCAGATACGCAGATGATACCACTCTAATGGCAGAAAGCGAACAGGCACTAAAGAGCCTCTTGATGAAGGTGAAAGAGAGTGAAAAAGCTGGCTTAAAACTCAACACTCAAAAAACAACAATCATGGCATCCAGTCCCATCACTTCATGACAACTAGATGGGAAAACAATGGAAACAGTGACAGACTATTTTCTTGGGCTCCAAAATCACTGCAGATGGTGACTGCGGCTATGAAATTCAAAGACTCTTGCTCCTTGGAAGAAAAGTTATGACCAACCTAGACTGCATATTAAAAACCAGAGACATTACCAACAAATATCCATATAGTCAGAGTCATAGTTTTTCCATTAGTCATGTATGGATGTGAGAGCTGAACCATAAGGAAAGCTGAGCACAGAAGAACTGATGCTTTTGAACTGTGGTGTTGGACAAGACTCCTGAGAGTCCCTTGGACTGCAAGGAGATCCAACCAGTCCATCCTAAAGGAAATCAGTCCTGAATATTCATTGGAAGGACTGATGCTGAAGCTCCAATACTCTGGCCACCTGATGGGGAAAACTGACTTCTTAGAAAAGACCGTGATGCTGGAAAAGATTGAAGGCAGGAGGAGAAGAGGACAACAGAGGATGAGATGGTTGGATGGCATCACCGACTCAATGGACATGAGTTTGAGCAAGCTCCAGAAGTTGGTGATGGACAGGGGAGCCTGGCATGCTGCAGACCATGGGGTCACAAAGAGTTGGACACAACTGAGCAACTGAACTGAACCCAGAAAATCTACTTCTGGAAATCTAGAAGATTGAAACATCTCTGTTGACAATGATGTGGTTCACAGATTCCACTCTATTTTTAAGAGCAGAAAACTGGAAACAACCTAAATGTCGATCAAAAAGGACAGTTAGGTAAATTACGGTACACTCTAGAATACAGACCAAACTTTTCATCTCAGTACATACAGGTCTCCAGGACACAGCATTAAAGCAAACCAGAGAAAATTCTGTAAAATGTGTCTCCATTTATATTTACAACGAGAACATCCGTCCACTGACGAGGCCTAGAAGCAGCAAGGAGCACACCGAGCACCCAGATCTGGGTTTTTAAATTCCATTCTCCACGAAAAGGAACTTGAACTCTTAGGAAAAAATGGCTGAAATCAGGACTAGAAAGTACAAACTGAGTCCTGGCAGTTTGGGGCCAGAAAGTAAAGAAGTTCCCAAAGAATGAGGAGGACATGTCAAAAGGACCTAGGAGCCAGTTGGAAGGGGCTCCTGCAGGCCAAGTCTGGGACAATTTAAGCAGAAAAATAAATAAACAGGGCACTTGTCTGGTGATTCAGTGGTTAAGAATAAGCCTTCCAATGCAGGGGACACAGGTTCAATCCCCAGTCGGAATTGAGATCTCACATGCCGGGGGCAACTAAGCCTGCTTGCCACAACTACGGAGCCCACACATCACAACTAGAGGAGCTCCTATGCGTGAGGCAGCTGGAAAATGCCCACCAGCTGCAACGAAGAGCCAGCACAGCCAGAACTTTTTAAAAAATGAATGAGAGTAACTCTGTTGCATAAAGCAGGTATTCATGAGGGCAGAGATGTAAATTAGAGTAAATGAGGGAGAAAGTAAAGATCTTCCTTTTAGTACAATTCTAACTAATAAACATGGAAAGAAAACAATGAATTAGAAAGTCACCATCTGTTAACTATCATAACTGATCTGGGTAAGAATCATCAATGGATTCTAAAACAGCATATTTACATAGTCGCAAGCAATCTTACTATGATATACATGTTAACAACAAAGGGAAAATGGTAACTTTCAGTGAGGAAAGCAGGCAGACACCCTCTTAATCAGGTGACGAAAGTCAGGACTAGTGAATGGGACTCTTCAACAGCATCTGCCACCCACCACCTAAGATGCCTGCAATATTACCCCCGTGCCACATCAGCCAAATGTGCATAAAGTGAATCTAAGCAGGAGGAAACCGCAGGCAAACCCAAACTGAGGGACATTATCCAAAACACAGGTAACTGTCTCCAAAACTGTCAAAGTCAGGAAATACAAAGAAAGACTCAGGAACTGCTCCGGATTAAAGGAGACTAAAAAGGCAGTACATTATAACACAACACATAATCTTGGATTTCCTTTTGCTCTAAAGTGGCTACTGCCAAGATCTTGAAAAAGATCTGTAGATGATTAGTGTTGCGTCGACATTTAATTTCCTGATTTTTAATCATCATACTTGTTGTTCTGTAAGAAAATGTCCTTATTTTTATGAAACACAATAAAGTAAAAGTGTATCAAGTCTGCAACTTAACATTAAACGTTTCAGAAAAGAGTGTATGCATCATGCTAAGTCACTTCAGTAGTGTCCAACTCTTTGTGACCCCATGGACTATAGCCCACCAAGCTCCTCTGTCCATGGGATTCTCCAGGCAAGAATACTGGAGTGGGTTCCCATGCCCTCCTTCGGGGGATCTTCCTGACCCAGGGATTGAACCCGCGTCTCCTGCATTACAGGCAGATTCTTTACCACTAGCGCCACCTGGGAAGTCCTGAGACAGGAGTGATCCCACACAAGCATGAGGATAAAGCAAATGTCAACATTCGGAGAATCTGGGTAAAGGGTATTTGGGAAATTTGGATTATTCTCACAAGTTTTCAGCGAATCTGAAGTAAGTAATACATTAAAAGATTTTGAGACCAACGTGTGCATATGCACAGAAACACATGTAAATTCCTGGGGATTAAGTTCACGATGGTATTTTTCTTAAAAGTACAGAGAGACAAAATGAATCCAGCCTGCCCCAGTGTTAATACTGATCTCCCCAGAAAAGGCTTTCCTCAAAAAGCTTCTGCTCCAGGACATTGGAAAAAGCTGTGTTGAAGGATCTCTCAAGACTAGGAGTAGCTCCTTAATCAAGTTCCACAGAAGCAGCAAAGATGTAATCAAGCCTTCTTCTCTGGAAACGTGTGCTATGTTTCCTCCGTGAAAGCCAAAGACTCCTGATGCTGTGAGCAGCTGATGCCGCCATAGGGCCCTTCCTGGAATACATAATCTCTAAAGGAGTTTTCCATAAGAAACTGGGATAAAACAGTCTTGGTCCCATGCCTCCACCTCCACTTTCACTGAATTCTTGACATGTTATGCCATAGGTTGGGGGTGGGAGGGTCAGTCTGTCCCACGGGCTTTTTAGTTACATTGCTCGGGTGCATCTGTAGATTTGCTGGCTGAGAATGCTCCCAGGCAGGCAGCTGCCTAAAGGGAACTGAAGGGCCAGTAGTTCTATCAGATACAACCTGTCTCTCGAGTGCTTTACAACTTACAACAACCTCTCATGGACGTTATTTGATTTCACCCTTTCCCTAAATTGATTTTTTCTTAATTACTAATGGCTTAAAGTCTAACAGCAATACAACAAAATATCCAGTTTCCAAAAACAATAGGATATGTCTACTCTTGGCTTTGAGTCTAGAAGGGAGGCAGTACTTGCACCTGAGCAAACTTAACACTCTGAGATGGCCTAAGCCTAATGAAAAAGCTAAATAAAGTAGCTAATAGAATAAATACAAATGATTCTACCACTGAGCTCGGTGGAAATACAGCCTTCCTTTCTATGAATTTTTCCAGCATTTATTTCTTTAAGCCCTGTCTTCAGGGCAAACGCTCCCTATAAATGTAACTTTGGCTTGTTTATAAGACACCACAGAGAACAAGGTCTTGCAGATTCCATTCACATGCGATGCCACCCCTGGGACAGCACCTCGGCCTCCTGACACCAAACCACACAACTACACTGACCTTCCCACACGGGCACCATCATTCCAACTTTATTCCAAGAAACCAGTGAATTGACTCTTCCAGAAATAAGCATTTCCACAAAGAACCCTCCCAAACAAAGATCCTAGCCTAAATCCAAAGGCAAAAATTCCTGATAAAGAAAGCCTGTTTGCAAAAAAAAAATTAGGCTTCATTCTAGGACAACTATAGCTAGCCTATATGCACTTACCAATGCCAACAGCATCTAGATTCCAAAACAAACTCAGCACAGTAGGTTTTGTTCTCACCTTCCAGAGATGAGAAAATTGAAAGACAGAGTTAGCAACTGGCAGATGCAGGACTGGCACACAAGACAGATCGTTCCATCGCCAACCCTCCTGCCCACAATCCATACCATCCACCATGCATAGAGATGAATCAGGCAGAATCTCACTGCAACATTCAAACTGCCACCCCACCCCCTGCTCCCTCGGTTTAGATGCCCAAATGGGCAGGTGGCAAACCCAATTCCACTCTTAAGCAGTCTCCCAACACAAAACCTATTAAGAGGCAAAGCAAGAAGACAAGATGGGCTTTACAACTGCCTATACTTTTTTCTTACCCAGAGGATTATTTTCATGACCTGTCATTATGGATGAACTCGGGGCAGGATGAATACATGATTATGTAATGTCAGAGGGCAGGCGACAAGGGGAGAGAGAGCGGAGTCCATCAGACCCCATCACAGCTCCCTTAGCCCACAAAGACGTAAATTACTGTTGACGTTTTGAGTGTTTCAATCTCCTATGGCCTACACATTCAGGACTGGCTTTTCAAGAGCCGGTCACAGAAACCCTGCAGGTCCTTCGGGCCTCAATTCATTGACTAGCAAAGCCATAAAGAAAGAAAATATCAAAAGCAAAGATGTCAGAAATGTTTTCGGGGGCTGTGGACCGGCAGAAAAGGTCAGAGTTTGGAAGGATGGGACCAGATTTCCTACATCAAGGGGCATGTTTATTTTAACCCGGTTCTGTTTACACCCGAAACACCGCGAGGCCTCGGAGTCTGGAGTCACTAAGATTCAGTCCTGGAGACGCACCAAGCAGGCGGTGCGACCTGCCTGGCCTCGAGGGCGCCGCGTCGCCGCATCCCGGCTCCCCACCGCCCACTCCAGCGCCGCGCTCCCCGCAGCCCCAGGCGGCCCGAGGCGTCATCCGGCTGGGGGTCGCTGGGGTCGGATTGTTCTCCAAAGACGCCACCGCCCGGAAACCGCTAGGCTGTGCGATTTCCATGACAACCGCAGGCGCCGTACGCGTCCGGAGCGCCGGGTGTCGAGGTGTGCGCCGCGCCCCAGCTCCGCCCGGGGAGCATCCCGGTCACCAGGCGGCTCGCGGCCGCCGCGATGCTCCGGGCCCGGCCACCTACCTGGCGCCTCCGGGCCCGCGGCGCCCGCGCCCTGCCTCCCCGCCGTCCTCGGTGCCGCCGGGGCGCGCGCCAGAGCCCCGCAGCAGCAGCAGCGCCGCCTCTGGGTCGCGAGTCGTGGGCTGCAGTCTGGCTCCAGGTGTCGGTCCCCCGGCCCGGCCAGCGGCGCCCACCCCAGCCGCGAACCCGCAGCCCTCGCTGCAGCTCCCAGCCCGCCGCCGCCGCCGCCGCCGCTCCGG
>SJYV01012136.1:1201291-1219218 GCA_006410875.1 Neotragus pygmaeus | reverse complement strand
TGATGCTGGGAGGGATTGGGGGCAGGAGGAGAAGGGGACGACTGAGGATGAGATGGCTGGATGGCATCACTGACTCGATGGACATGAGTCCGAGTGAACTCCGAGAGATGGTGATGGACAGGGAGGCCTGGCGTGCTGCAGTTCATGGGGTCGCAAAGAGTCGGACACGACTGAGCGACTGAACTGAAATGAATATATAGATGTTACTGCTACTCTCTCAGTTTGTCCCGCTCTCTCCTCCCTCACTGTGCACATGTCTGTTCTGTGTGTCCGCGTCTCCATTGCTGCCCTATAGATAGCTCCATCAGTACCCTCTTTCTAGATTCCATATATAAGCGTTCCTATGTGATATTTGTTTTTCTCTTTCTGACTTCCTTCTCTCTGTAATGTCTTTAATTGACTGACTCAGAGTTTATTTGGTGCAAATGGCCATACCCACAAAGCATTTGCTGAAAGGAATCAGTAGTAATTATTTAACAGTGCAACCGCCTAAGGTGCTGATACCAGGTGGAGCTAGCAAGAGGCTGACCAATTAACCTAAAAGGAAAGAATGAGGAAGAACTCGTTCATTACATGGGGGAACTTTAGAGAGATCTGAGATACTGCTCAATTATGTATGAAAGATTCTCCAGTATAGGCTGTTTGACAGGCCATTAAAAAGTCTCAGTAAATTAAAAAGGATTGATACCATACAAAGTATGTTCTCTGACACCGTATATTAAAATAGAAATCAACGACAAATGAAAATTACAAGTAGGTGGAAATTAAAAAACACAGCACTCAATAGCCAAAGGGTTAAAAAGGACTCAAAAGGGAAGTGAGAAAACATTTTCAGAAAAATTTCAGTGGAAACTCAATATATCGAAACTTTTGCAATGCAGCTAAAGCAGTGCTTAGAGGAAAATTTATGGCTGGAAACAGCTATATTTTTAAAAAAAGACTTAAAATTAGTAACCTAACCTTTCTCCTTAAGAAGCTAGAAAAATTTTAAAAAACAACTGAAAAAGATGGAAATAAAAATGATTAGAATTGAAATTAATGAAATGCAAAATAGAAAAAAGGAAAGATCAATAAAATTAAAAGTTGGTTCTTTGAAAATATTAACAATTTTGACAGACCTTTAGCTAGCTTGGCCATGAAACAAATTAAAGAGAAGATTCAAATTGCTAGAATAAGGAGTAAGAGAGGAGACGTCACTGCTGCGGCTGCTGAGTCGCTTCAGTCGTGTCCGACTCTGTGCGACCCTGTAGACGGCAGCCCACCAGGCTCCCCCGTCCCTGGGATTCTCAAGGCAAGAACACCGGAGTGGGTTGCCATTGCCTTCTCCAATGCATGAAAGTGAAAAGTGAAAGTGAAGTCACTCAGTTGTGTCCAACTCTTAGCGACCACATGGATTGCAGCCTACCAGGCTCCTCCGTCCATGGGATTTTCCAGGCAAGAGTACTGGAGTGGGGTGCCATTGCCTTCTCTGGGAGACATCACTACTGACCATTTATAACAATAATAAGGGTTATAAAGGAAAACTGAGCAATTTTAACAAGCTACAAAACTTAGATGAAATGAAGAGATGCCTGGACAGAAACAAATAAACTGAAAAGAGGTAGAAAATCTGTATAGAACTTTAATAAGAAAAAAACTTAATTAGTAACTTTATAGCATTCCATTAAAAAAATCCTCAGGCCCAGATATCTTGACTACTGAATTTTAACAAGCATTTAGAAAACTCTTTACAAACTCTCACAGAAACTAGAAGAGGAGGAAACACTTTCAAACTCTTAATATGAGGCCTGTATTACTCAGATACCATAACCAGACACAGACACTAGAATAAAGGAAAACTCCAAATCTATATTCCTTATTATAAAAAAAAAAAAATCCTCCCCTCCTCAAAGAAAATACTAGCATCCTGAACCTAGTAACATATGGAAAAGGTTATATACCATGACCAAGTGGAATTTATCCCAGGAATGTAAGTTTAACATCTGAAAATCAATTAAGGAACTATATTAATAAATGACCCCCCCAAAAAGCCACGTGGTTTGACAAAATTAGACAAACTAGGAATTGAAGAGAACTTCCTCAAATTGACAAAGAATATTTTTGAAAACCCACAGCAAAGATTACACTTGATGAAAGATTGAATGTTTTACCTCTAAGACAATGAAGATGACAAAGATGTCTCCTCGTTCCACTTCCATGCAATATCGTATTGGAGGGTCTATCTAGGGCAAGCAGACAAGGAGAAAAGAAAAGAAAAGACATCCATACTGAAGAGGAAAGGGTGAAACTATTTGCAGAGTTGACTCAGATGGTAAAGAATCTATCTACAAAGCAGGAGACCCAGGTTCAATCCCTGGGTCAGGAGGATTCCCTGGAGAAGGATATGGCTATCCACTCCAGCATTCTTGCCTGGAGAATTCCATAGACAGAGGAGCCTGGCAGGTTGCAGTCCATGGGGTCACAAAAAGTTGGACAGAACTGAGCCACTGACACTCCCACTTCTTCACATATATAGAAAAGCCTAAGGAATTCTTCAGAGAAGGCAATGGCACCCCACTCCAGTACTCTTGCCTGGAAAATCCCATGGATGGAGGAGCCTGGTAGGCTGCAGTCCATTGGGTCGCTAAGAGTAGAACACAACTGAGCGACTTCACTTTCACTTTTCACTTTCATGCATTGGAGAAGGAAATGGCAACCCACTCCAGTGTTCTTGCCTGGAGAATTCCAGGGATGGGGGAACCTGGTGGGCTGCCGTCTATGGGGTCTCACAGAGTCGGACACGACTGAAGTGACTTAGCAGCAGCAGCAGCAAGGAATCCTTTTCTTTTTCTAATTAGAGTAAACCTGTTCAGCAAGGATGGAGAATATAACATCAATATTTTTTATAAACTAGCAACAAGCAATCCAAACATGAAATTAATAAAACTCCCTTTGCAATAGCACCAAAATGATAAAATAGTCATTAAATAAATAGGAATATATTTAACAAAGTTCAAGATTTTGAATGGTGAAAATCCAAAACATTGTTCAAAGAAATTAAAGAAAATATAAGTAAATGGAAAGATATGCCATGTTGATGGATCAGAAGACTTCACATTTATAAGATGGCAATATTCCCCCAAACTGATCTTCAGTTCGACATAATCCCTATCAAAATCCCTGCTAGCTTGTTTGCAGAAATTGACAAGCTGATCTAAAAATGTATATGGAAATAGGGAAAAAACCCAGATAGTCAAAACAATCATGAAAAAGGAAATAAAGTTGAAGGACTTACCCTGACTAATTTCAAAGCTTACTATAAAGCTACATCATCAAGATAACATAAGGATAGGCATGAAGATCAATAGGATAGACTTGGGAGTCCAGAAATAAAGACTTATATTTGAGTTATTGATTTTATTGATGTCAAAACAGTTCCAACTGGATATGTATAGCCAAAACAAAAACAAAAAAGACATTGGAGTCTTACTTCATACTGTATGCAAAAATTAACTTGGAAGTCAATCATAAACTTATAAGTAAAATCTAATACTGTAAAGCTATCAGAATAAAACATAGAAATAAATCTCTTCAGGCTAGGACTAGGTAATGATTCCTTAGATGTGACACCAAAAGTACAAGCAACAGTAATCAAAAATAGATAGCTTGGGCATTACGAAAGTTAATACCTTTTGTAACTCAAAGAGTGTCATCAAGAATGTGAAGACAACACACAGAATAGGAGAAAGCATCTTGAAATCATATGTATTTAAGGAACTTTTAACCTTTATGTGTTGTGGAATACATAAAGGAGATTTACAACCCAGCAATAAAGAGTACCCAACTGAAAATGGGCAAAGGATCTAAACAGACATTTCTCCAGAAAAGATGTATGAATGACCAGTAAGTACATGAAAAGATGCTCAACCTCATTAGTCACCAGAGAAATGCAAATCAAAAGCACAATGAGGCACCACTTCATAGCCCCTAAGATGATCAACTCAGCAGTGGCCACAGGACTGGAAAAGGTCAGTTTTCATTCCAATTCCAAAGAAAGGCAATGCCAAAGAATGCTCAAACTACCACACAGTTGCACTCATCTCACATGCTAGTAATGCTCAAAGTTCTCCAAGCCAGGCTTCAGCAATACGTGAACCGTGAACTCCCTGATGTTCAAGCTGGTTTTAGAAAAGGCAGAGGAACCAGAGATCAAATTGCCAACATCTGCTGTATCATGGAAAAAGCAAGAGAGTTCCAGAAAAACATCTATTTCTGCTTTATTGACTATGCCAATGCCTTGGACTGTGTGGATCACAATCAACTGTGGAAAATTCTGAAAGAGATGGGAATNTACTGAAAATGTTAAATGTTAGAATTCAATTTTTCCATAAGAGTGTTTGTCCATCAGATTATTTAAAAACAAGAGTATGCTTGATAAAATGAAACTGATTTGACTTAAAATTAGGCACATCTGAATATGATATTTTCTTGATTAGTTTTTAATTTATTTTTCTACTGAAGTATAGTTGATTTACAATGTTGTGCCAATCTCTGCTGCACAACAAAGTGACTCAGTTATAAAAATATAGACATTCTTTTTTATTAATTTTTTGAACAATAGTATCTCCTATATATCTAGCAGGATAATGTCAGTTTCCTTTAAAAATATATTCTCATCTGTGCCAGGCACAGATTTCCTGCACTTTGACAATGAAGTTTTTCTTGTTCATTTTTCTCTTATTCTTGTTAGACCGTAATAATATCAGATCATATACACCATTCTTCTTCTAGAATATTTATAAAATGTTCACTGAAGCCCTCCTGTGTGCTGTGTTACATCCTGTGAAAATCATATTCCAAGTGTAATGGTTGACCTCTGATTTCAAGTAAGTTACAATTTTTTAAAATATAAATTTATTTCTTTTTTATTTATTTTTTTTCACTTTACAATATTGTATAAGTTGGCTTAAAGCTCAACATTCAGAAGACAAAGATCATAGCATCCAGACCCATCACTTCATGGGAAATAGATGGGGAAACAATGTCAGACTTTATTTTTCTGGGCTCCAAAATCACCTTAGATGGTGACTGCAGCCATGAAATTAAAAGATGCTCAGTCCTTGGAAGAAAAGTTATGACCAACCTAGTTAGTATATTCAAAAGCGGAGACTTTACTTTGCCGACTGAGGTCCGTCTAGTCAAGGCTATGGTTTTTCCTGTGGTCATGTATGGATGTGAGAGTTGGACTGTNACCAACCTAGATAGTATATTCAAAAGCAGAGACATTACTTTGCTGACTAAGGTCCGTCTAGTCAAGGCTATGGTTTTTCCTGTGGTCATGTATGGATGTGAGAGTTGGACTGTGAAGAAGGCTGAGTGCTGAAGAATTGATGCTTTTGAACTGTGGTGTTGGAGAAGACTCTTGAGAGTCCCTTGGCTTGCAAGGAGATCCAACCAGTCCATTCTGAAGGAGATCAACCCTGGGATTTCTTTGGAAGGAATGATGCTGAAGCTGAAATTCCAGTACTTTGGCCACCTCATGCGAAGAGTTGACTCACTGGAAAAGACTCTGATGCTGGGAGGGATTGAGGGCAGGAGGAGAAGGGGACGACCGAGGATGAGATGGCTGCATGGCATCACGGACTCGATAGACACGAGTCTGAGTGAACTCCAAGAGATGGTGATGGACAGGGAGGCCTGGCGTGCTGCAATTCATGGGGTTGCAAAGAGTCGGACATGACTGAGCAACTGAACTGAACTGATGGCTGTACACTTCCGTGCATAGAGTAAAACCCATTGAATTGTACACTCCAAAAGGGTAGTTTTTATGGTATATACCTCAAAAAACCCTGTTATTTAAACAAGCAAATAGCATATTATTGTGTTAATAATATCTAAAATCATCCTAACATTCAATAATTTTCTAGAAGGACCCACAAGACCCATAAGTTATTTTGCTCAAGGTTACAGTTCATGGCAGTGAAAGGATGTATCAGTTAAGCCTGTAAGGAACCAGATTAATTTTTATTTAACTTTTTAATAATTTCTGTCTCTTGGACTTCCTCGGTGGCACAGGGGAAGGGGGACATGGGTTCGATCCCGGATCCAGGAATATCCCACATGCCCCAGAGCAACTAAACCTGTATGCCACAACTACTGAGCCTGTGCTCTATCTAAGGCCCGGGGACAACAGCTCCTGAGCCCACAGACCCTCAGGCCCATGCTCTGCAACAGGAGAGGCCCCACAGTGAGAAGCCTCCGCACCACAACCTGAAACCTTCGCTCTAGAGCCCATGCAACGAGAGAAATCACCGACATGAGAAGGCTTCGCGCTGTAACGAGGAGTATCCCCTGCTCACCAGAACTAGAGAGAGCCCCTACGAAGCAGCAAAGACCCAGCACGGTCAAATAAATGAAAAAATTTATTGTCTCTTTACTGATACTCTTTATTTCATGAAACATCGTCATAATCTTTTTTTCACTTCTTTCTGTTTGTAATGACTTTGATGTCTTTTTCCACTAAGTACAAGCTAGGCTCTCTCCCAGGCCGTTTCTCCTGCCTGCTTTTTCCTTTGCTTCTGTTTTCCTGTGTGTGGGTCACACTTTCCTGTTTCTTTGCACATAGGAACTGAGAGGAACAGCTACCTGAGAGGCAGGACATTCCATTGTCTGGTTACTTCTTCCGAAACCTGAGGGTGGGAGAACTTTCGGTTTCATTTTGTCTTCCATTTTCAGGATTCTGTGAATGTGGGGTGGATTTTGATCATACTTCTCCTTTTTGGTGTTGGCTCCCTCCTTTGATGGCTTGTCTCCTGGCTGGCACAGCTGGATGAGCCTGGAGCTGTCTCACCCTGAAGACCCTCAAGGCAGGCCTCTGCTCTAGAAGCACCTTCTCTTCCTAAGTGGGGGCTTCCTCCGTACCTTCCATTCTTTGCTTCTTCCTGTGGCATTGCATGTCACATATTTTTGCTTCAGGGCACTCATTTCTCCTGGATGCTGGGGTGAATAAAAGAAAGCCTCTTGCAAGCGGAGGTGAATGCCTTAAGGATTCTGGCCTCCCCAGACCTCATCAGGAAGTATATCCAGTATATCAGTTGAGCATCTTTGCCCTAGGCCAAGATAAAGTGTTAGTTGTAGGAAAAAGACAAAGAGTCTTCTCAGTCTGATTTTGGTATAGGCCTCAGGCAAGAAGTCCAGAATGTATCAGTTAAGCCTGTTTTGTTGTTGCTTAGTTGCTAAGTCATGTCCAGCTCTTTGAGATCCCATGCACTGCAGCACTCCAGGCTTCCCTGTCCTTCACCATCTCCTGCGGTTCACTCAAACTCATGTCCATTGAGTCAGTGATGCCATCCAACCGTCTCAACCTCTGTTGCCCCCTTCTCCTCCTGCCCTCAATCTTCCCCAGCATCAGGGTCTTTTCTAGTGAGTTGGCTCTTCACATTGAGTGGCCAAAGTGTTGGAGTTTCAGCTTCGGCATCAGTCCCCTCCTATAAGGTTCAAATATCATTACCTCTGGGAAGTCTCTCCTTCCAATGTACTCAAAAATGAATCAGTTCATCTTTCGTCTGTACTCCCAAAACAAGTACACATAAATGTGCTACAGAACTGTTTTACATTATCGTCACACATGGATCTGTTTCCCGTATTAGTCAACAGGGTCACAGAGGGAGGGACCTCGTCTCACTCAACTCTACGCAAGGCCTCACTTAGCAGGGCCCAACACCTTCTGCATGGTGGGTGTTAAACAATTTTCATTCTAGAAATTCTTTAACTTGGCTCCATGTTAGGGTCATCTGGAGAGTTTGAAAAAATTGTAGCTGTCTAGCCTCTACCCTCTGACTGTGGCTCAGATCATGAACTCCTTATTACCAAATTCAGACTTAAACTGAAGAAAGTAGGGAAAACCGCTAGACCATTCAGGTATGANGTGGGTTGCCATTTCCTCCTCCAATGCATGAAAGTGAAAAGTGAAAGTGAAGTCGCTCAGTCGTGTCTGACTCTTAGCGACCCCATGGACTGCAGCCTACCAGGCTCTTCTGCCCATGGGATTTTCCAGGCAAGAGTACTGGAGTGAGGTGCCATTGCCTTCTCCGCCATAGGGTCACAGTTGGATACAATGGAAGCACTTAGCACACGTGCATGTGCACAAAGGAGTATCACAGTCTATTCTATTCTTCAGCTAAAATGGAACATCTCATCCAAACAGGCTGGGACTAGGCAGGGGAGAGATGAGCTGGTGGATTCCCCGAGTGTGGAGGGAAGAGGGAAGGTGAGGCTGGCCCTTGGAGAGAGAGAGATGGAAGCATTCCTTGGCACACTGAAGGTCAGTTTATCAGAGGCCTTGGGGACGGGCTGTTGAAAGGGATGACTCCTGTCTGATGTTGCCAGTTCAGTGGGAATGATCTGGGTGTGCTGGAGGCCTGGAGAAGATCTGGTTGCCAGAGAGCATGCTGGCCTTGGTGCCTTTCTTGATAGGATAAATAAAGCAGCCTTGCTTATCGTGTGCTTTGGGGATCAAGATATAGTGGGGCTCAGAGACACAGAAAACAAACATGTGGTTACCAAAAGGGAAAGCAGGCGAGAGAGAAGCTGGGAATTTCGGACTAACAGATATACACTCCTGTACATAAAACAGATTAACAACAAGGACCTATTGTGTAGCAGAGGGAACTGTATTTAATATCTAGTAATAACCTGTAATGGAAAAGAATCTGAAAAAGAATAGATATATGTATGTATGCATAGCTGAATCACTTTGCTGTGTACCTGAAACTAATACAATGCTGTAAATCAACTACAATTTGTGATAAAAGGTATGGTGGGCTAGACTTCCCTGGTGGTCCAAGTGGTTAAGATTCCAACTGCCAATGCAGGGGGCACGGGTTCGTTCTGTCCTTGGTTTGGGAAGATCCCACAAGTGGTAGGGCAACTAAACCAACGCCCCACAATGACCGAAACCCTCTCACCCTAAAGCCTGTGCTCTGCGATAAGAGAAGCCACTGCAATGAGAAGCCACAACTAGAGGAGCCCCGGCTCGTTGCAACTAGAGAAAGCCTGTGTGCAGCAATGAAGACCCAGCACAGCCCAAAAAGGAATGCTACATTAAAAAAACTATAGTGGGGCATTGTTGAGGGCTGGCAAGTTAGGAGTCACAGGTTATTCACCATATAACATTTTTTCCCTATGAAACTCACAAACAGTTGAAACCTAATTTTTTGTGCTATCAGACTGCTGACTACAGTCTGTAGCAAAAGAGTGAATTTAATGCCCCAATCAAACACATGACATGTGAGTGTAACAAACACGGTTTCCATGGAGCCATACTCCTGAGTATGGTGCCAATGCAGTCTATTATTTTTATTATATTCCCCTAAAATTTGTTATTAGATTGGTTTCATGACCCGATCATGGATTGCAGTCCACAATTTGAAAAAATAAATAAATGATTTTCACAGAATCACAGTAAATTTGCAGTGAAAGCATTAGACAGTCTCTGAACTGGTCAAGCTGACCCAATTCCTAGGGTGCAGTTAGCGTAAGTGGTTAAAACATGGGCTTCCGGAAGGCTGCCTGGTTTCCCAGCTGTGTGCTCTAAACAAGTGATTTCATCTTGCTCAGCCTTGGTTCCCCATCTGACAATGGGAATAGTGACAGCCACTTCCCCCTCCCTAAACCTCTTCTAAAACTGAGTTCACTCTTAGCCATCCCAAAGATGGCAAGATAACAGCTGTGTCTCTGGGCCCACAACTGCCTCTGTTACCACCAGCAGAATGGCATTGCAGGAATCTGGGGATGAAGACAGCACCCTCAGGAGCATCGCGGGCCAGGAGGTAGGTTTGGAAATGAGTTTTATAGAAATAGAACCCCAACTTGCTGGCATAGGAAGTACAGTGCTTCCTTCCTGATTCAAAGGCAGACGTTATAAAATATTACACATAAACCCAAATGTCATTGGCTTCACACGGTGAAGGCCTATCACTTGTGTCACAGTCTTGCGGGCTTGCAGGCGCAGGCTCTGCATCATGAGGCCTGCAGGTCACGGGGAGGAGGAGGAGGAAAGCGTGGGGTAGCAGACACACTACTTCCGCTCACACTTCTCTGACCACAACTGGTTCCCTCGTCAGCCTGACTGCAAGAGTGGCAGAGTGAGGCCTTGGCGTCTGTCAGGGCACCCTCGCCAAGACATCACCATAGAGACGAGGAAGGAGAGACCGTGACTGTCATCAAAAGCCGCCCACCCAGAGGGTCAAACACCTAGCAGTGAATTTATCATCAGTCTTTGCATCTTAAATTCTACAAATGGTTCCAACCGCATTCTTGCTTTGGCATCTTGATTACTGCAGTGTGCTAAAAAGGCCAAACCACACCTTGCTGCCAGCCCTGAAAGCTGACGTTTGCACAGAAAAGAGCTGTTCCCTCCCACTCTTGCATTGCAGGCAGATTCTTCTACCGCTGAGCCACCAGGGAGGCCCTGTCCCTCCCACTCTGACCTGTTCTGTCTCTGAGGCGTGGGTGGATCTCCTGGGTACAGGTTTGCACACAGTTCAGCCTAACCTTTCCCTGGAAAACCATTCCAAGTACTGACAGCCGTGCCCTCTGGATCCCTTGCTTCCCTGATTATTAACCTAAACTCTATAATCACACACATGACTTCTCCTCTAATGCATTTAGGAAAGCTACAGGCTGTGCTTACACCACAGAAGAGTCAAACGTTGCCAAGTCTGTGAACACTTATGTCTGTTAACAGCATGCACCTCACATACCCGCCTAAATTAAATGGAAGAACGAAATAATTCTGTCAAAGCCTATGCTTCATCTGGGTCTAGGGTTAACCACTGCTGCCAGCAGCCGTGATCGTCTTGCTTCAGTAGCTTTACCAGTCCCATGGGGGAAGTACCACCCAGATGATTTATAATGTGTCATTTGTAACTGTCTACTCTTAGGCAATTTCATTGGTGATAAATCTATTAATGTTTTGACCAAAGTTTAATCCTAATATTTGAAAGTATATCTGAAATTTCAAAAATTTCCAAAGACCATCTTGAAATTCCCATTTTAAGATCCTTGCCTTAGTGAAACAGCACTCAGATTGTTTTGAAGGAATTGTCAAAAGTATGTTGATGTTTTTGTAACCTACTCTTTCAAGACAGATGCTCTTCAGTATCTGAAGCATCATTTCCCAGGTTGGGGAGACAAACATGGTTATATTCAAGATAACTGACCTTAGAGTCTTCTGGATTGCAATTGCCACAGTGTACCAATCGCTGGATACAAAGTCTGGTTTCTGTATAACTGCTTTGTCTTGGGGACAGGCAACTTTTGAAGTACAATGCCATGGACGTGTGTTTTTTTCCCTCCAAAAATTTTGCTTTGTTGTGCTTCTGTGAAATCCATTCATCACGAAATTCTTGCATATAGAAAAAAATAGTCCATCATTTTAATTCTAATGGTTTCACTCGTGTTTACCTACTTATGTAGTCTTTTATATTCCTGATGTGGTTTAGCAAACACAGACGTAGAGCAGAGTGTTAAAACAGAAGACTTGGAGGATTAAAGAATATTAGACTTTCAGGGGCCTCTCTTGCCAAGACAGGCACTGAAATATGAAAGCTGCTTACCTGGCTTAGGGATCTGCCTCTTTCATGTCTCCTTTGTTTTTATCATAAATAATAAGGAAAGTTATACATGCTTGTGGGTTGGGAAAAAGTTGGATGGTACAGATAAGCAAATAACAAAAGGATCTTTCCAATTCTACCAGCAGACAGTGGCATTAAGGATTTACGCGTGGATCTTCCCACCTCTGGGTGTCATAGCTACTGCCTCTTCTAGAATGAAAGGCAGAGTGAAGTAGCACAAGAGAACTCACTAAGGTCACCAGTGTCCTTCTTGTTACCAAATTCAACGCACACTTCACAGTTCTTCAGAGTGTGACGTGACATCATCCATCGCACCCTCCTCCTCGAATTTCCATCTCTGGCTTTTACCATATCCTGACTACTTACTTGCTTGTCTCAGTTCCCTGAAGGTTTCACAGGCAAGCCTTCTTTCTCCTTCAAAAATGGTTATGCCTTCCAGGCTTTAAAATACCGCTGACTACTTGACCTCTTAACTGTTTCATGATTCTGTCTCTACTTCTCCACTGTTCAGCTTGCCATCCCCTTCTCCAACCTAGACCCCTCCCTCAACCTGGACAACTCCTCTCTCTGGGCCTCCAAATCCAACTCCCAGGAAACAGGGGTTTATTTAGGAGGCAGCTCAACCCTCCAATGTCTCTTTATTGCCACGGGTAAAGTCCAAAACTCCTTAGCATATGAATCTTCAGGAGATAACATTGGCAGAGGGGGATGATTTCCTATATCACAAGGAGCATCACCAGCTTTAACGGGTGGGAGAAGGGAGATGTCCAAGAAATAAGGTGAGGAAGCCCTTGCCTGTCTATCCTCCTTCATCTCAAGCCACTCTAAACTTGTATGTTGTTCTAGCATTGTAAGATGTAGAATGAATGAATGAGTGATGCTGGTGGCCTGAAGTAAGNTGCCATCTATGGGGTTGCACAGAGTTGGACACAACTGAAGTGACTTAGCAGCAGCAGCAGCAGCAGCTTTAACTGATAATTATATATTATTCAATATAATTTAAATTCAGAAAGGCAATGATTGAAAGAACTAAGAAAAAAATACATCTAAAAACTTAATGGAGGAAAGAAAAGGTGTGAATGATGGTTTTAAGTTTCCTAAATACTCACAATTTTTATATGTAGTATTGGAAGGTGATAAATTAGTAGAGTACATGGGAAATTGATTTATTCCTTTTATAGAGATGCAAAACTCAGACTGTTATTAGGTAACTTTCTGTTAATATTGATACTGATCTTTAATTTCAAATAAATGAGTGACAATTTATAGCTAGATATGGAATCCAGAATGAGAAAAATATATAGGTTTCTACTGAAATAGCTCTAGATTGATTTATGATAAAAGCAATAAATTCTTTATCATATAGATTAAAAGCAAATATTTCACCATATTTCTAACATATATTGTAAATAAGAATTGGATAATTATTGCAAAGGACATTGAACAGCATAGAAAAATTATGTACAGCATTTTAGGTCATGTATATGAGAAAGCTTGGTATCACATCTTTACTCATATCACATTTTAATTTTTGATAATCTGTGCATGCTTTTTATTATTAATTCAAAAGTTTTGATTTCTAATTTAAAAATAAAAAACATAGTTTTAAACTTTGATATTCTTGATTGGTTCTTGTTTGTTATTGGCCACATTTAGACTTCATTTTTATTTAAGATTGAAGACATAAGTGTTGAAATGTGCAACATGGTATTCTTTCATTTATGACTGAAAGACAAATTTTGGGACATCGAAAATATCATGAGTCAATCTGTTCTTGGAAAATTACCAGCCAAATTTTGCAGAGGTTTAAATTAAGTTAGCACACCTTTGGGTACTTACTCCAGCAGAATTTATTGAAGATTAATAATAGTTGTATGAATCACAAGTCATAATACGTTTTTATCCAGTAAGGTGTCATTTAGCTCCCTAAATCCAAAACACACAGTGTGCAAGCTGTCCCAAACTTGTGAACAGGTTGTTTCAAATAGTTTGTTTGGAATTTACAACACATTTGTCTACAGAAATAAAGTTACGAATTGTGTTTGGATAATCAGATAGCCCACAAAAGCTTATTTGATCTACAAATTTGTGACTGAGCTACAGTTCTAACGGGTCGACTACCAGTCTAGGGGAGCTTGTGGTTCAAGAGGGACAGGAAAAGCATTTTTTTCCCTGAGGTGCAGGGGTAGCTTAGAGTGTCTTCAACACTCTAAATTTGTCTTCAACACTTCAGCCTCTCTTTATGCATCCTCCTCTTTTGCTATTATACCATTTTTCTATTTATTCAAATTTCAATCCCATCGAGTGTACTCTTTTGGAAGCAGGGACCTAGGAAGAGTGCTAGACTAGAATGACATCACTTCAGAGCATGTTTAAAACCCCAAATTATCCCTTCTTACCTCCCTCTGATTCTCTTCCATACTGTGTTGATAAGTTCAATGAAATGTTTGGAAAAATTAATCTGTAGTAAATTCATTCATATGAAGTTGTGGATGATAGTCTGAATACATATCATATCTTCTTGCTATTGTCCTTATTTCTCATATCCAAATAGTTTTTATCCAGATATGAATTTATTGATAATGCAGGGAAAGTAATGAGGTTAAATACAGAGTTCAGTCACAGTAGAATAAGATATTGTGCTATATTTGAGAAAAAGGCCCATCTTACATACTCTTAAGTCCTCTTCTAACTCCTTCCCCATCTTTGCCTCCTATATTTGCTTTTCACAGTTTGTTTTTCCTACTACTTCTAACCAATGGATTTTTTTAAAGGTGACATTAAAAAAAATAGTGGATTAACAATTAATATGGGATCTTGGAAAGGAATTTGATGTTCTCGTACAGAAAGAACTGAATGTGTTATTATAATGACATAGCTTACTGACTTTTGTNCAGTTTGTTTTTCCTACTACTTCTAACCAATGGATTTTTTTAAAGGTGACATTAAAAAAAATAGTGGATTAACAATTAATATGGGATCTTGGAAAGGAATTTGATGTTCTCGTACAGAAAGAACTGAATGTGTTATTATAATGACATAGCTTACTGACTTTTGTGACAGTTATAAATCTACCTTCAAAAAAATGGTCTAAAGAGCTTACAAATTATCTCAAATAACATTTCCTTTTTAATCCAAATTCCAGTCTTAACAAATCTTATGTTCATCTGCTTTTCAATAAAATAACTAAAATTGGTCCAATCAATGAATTTGTTTCTTGGGTTCTAGTAACTTTTATTTTTCTCTCTTTCTTCTCCTTCTGTTAACCTTTCTCCTCTTTTTTTTTTTTTAATTTTTGAATAGTGTTGACATCATAGAAATGTTTAAAGACATAATCTGTAAGAGACAATTTCCCCAAGATTTGGTCAAATTATCAGTATATATGTATATATATATATTTTAGCAATTTTGACAAAATAGGTTTTACATTTATTTAATTCCAGACAGAATTTTTAAAAAAAAATCAGTTCAGAGAATAATATTTTCTGACTATCCAATGATTTAATTATTATTTAAAGGAATTTAAATTTCACTTTTTAAATTTTTAATTTGAGGATAATTGCTTTTTAATATTGTGTTGGTTTCTGCTGTACAACATGAATCAGCTTAAGTATACACATAGCCTCTCCCCCTGGAGCCCACTTTTATTTTAAAATCAGCTGTTTCAAGAGTTGAGGAAAAAATTGTTTGGTCTTTTAAATGTGCAAATTTAACTTATATGAAAATGTCTTTTTTACTTATTAGTGTGCTTCATAGTCTGTTAACTGTATTGGAGACTGAATAGCTGGAAAGAATATGTTAATTCTAATTTACTCATCATAATTTTGCTTACGAGTAGGTTGAGAAGGATAACTTTTCTTAGGTTAAATAGCATATTAAATGATGGATTATACAAATCTCGGAGTATAAAACTTTTGACATGCTTGCTAATCTTAATAGTCAAACTTAGTTCTTGTTATGCACTTATGTTATGCCTATTCATTAACTTATTCCTTACCATAACCCTATCAAATGGGTAATATTATAATCAGTCTCACTTAACAGATGGGGAAACTGAGGCACAGAAAGTAGCTTTGAGTGTCAAAGACAGTATATGAACCCGGACATTTGGGCTGACTAAAACCCATGGTCTTAGTCTTGACATCACATTGCCTCACTAGGACAANAAAGACCAAAGAAGATTAAGAAGCCAAATGTTCCAGATGAAAGGATGCTATGGAGATGTGATGATAAACACAGTTTGTGAGTCTGGATTAGATCCTGGACCAGGAAAAAGTAGAGCTTCTTGGGACTCAGTGAAATGTGAGATTAGATAAAATCTTTAAATCAGTGCTAAACTTCCTGCTTTTGATAACTGCACTGTGGTTATGTAAGAAAATAGTCTTTTCCTTGTTCTTAGTGAGGATGAGGGTGAGAACCACTGAGCTACAGACTCATCCAATGACTGGGTCCAGGAAAAATTTTTAATCCAGGCAAATGTCTTTCTTCTATGCTATGATTATCCCAGTAAGTTATTAAGAGATTGTGAGGCTCTCCTTGGTTCCGGTTTTTGTTGGACTGCATTTAACTTCATTTTTGTTAGCAGGCATGCTATCCTGCTAAGGAAAAAAATCCATGAATCCAAAATTGACCACAAAATATATACTAAAAAATGTTTATTCTCTGATGGCAGGTAATTTATATTAGTGAATACAATGCCAACACTTGGTGCTTTTTTCTCCGTCTCAATTGATTTGACACCAGGTTTTCGGAGTCTTAATTTCAAAATTTGCAGGATGGGGATTCTAATACTTGCCTCCAAGTGTTGAATAGAAAAAATGCAGAGCAACTGATATTGTACCAGACACCAAGCAGGTGCCTTCCACATATCAGGGAGTATTACTGCACATGTCTCCAAGTCTCTTCCTATTAGCTTAGCTGATTAGAGCCTGGGTCTGTGAAATACCAGCTTCATGCCTGCCCAAGGCAAATTGGTACTTTCTGGTCCTAAGCCAGCTCCCATTCCTGGATTCTGGGGGCACTCATCAGCAAAGCCACTGGATCATAGAAAAAGCAAGAGAATTTCAGAAAAATATCTACTTCTGCCTCATTGACTACGCTAAAGCCTTTGACTCTGTGGATCGCAACAAACTGTGGAAAATTCTTTAAGGAGATGGGAATATCAGACCACCTTACCTGCCTCCTGAGAAATCTGTATGCAGGTCAAGAAGCAACAGTTAGAATCAGACAGGGAACAGCAGACTGGTTCCAAAGTGGGAAAGGAGTGCGTCAAGGCTGTATATTGTCACCCTCCTTATTTAACTTATATGCAGAGAACATCACACGAAATGCCAGGCTGGATGAAGCACAAGCTGGAATCAAGATTCTGGGAGATAAACCAATAAACTCAGATATGCGGATGACATCCACGGCAGAAAGCAAAGAGGCATGGAAGAGCGTCTTGATGNTTGTCACCCTCCTTATTTAACTTATATGCAGAGAACATCACACGAAATGCCAGGCTGGATGAAGCACAAGCTGGAATCAAGATTCTGGGAGATAAACCAATAAACTCAGATATGCGGATGACATCCACGGCAGAAAGCAAAGAGGCATGGAAGAGCCTCTTGATGAAGGTGAAAGAGGAGAGTGAAAAAGCTGGCCTAACACTCAGCGCTCAAAGAACTAAGATCATAGCACCTGTTTCCATCACTTAATGGCAAAAAGATGGGGAAACAATGGAAGACTTTATTTTCTTAGGCTCCAAAATTGCTGCAAATGGTGACTGAAACCATGAAATTAAAAAGATGCTTGCTCCTTGGAAGAAAAGCTATGACAAATCTAGACACCATATTAAAAAGCAGAGATATTACTTAGCCGACAAAGGTCGTCTAGTCAAGGCTATGGTTTTTCCAATAGCCATGTATGGATGTAATAGTTGGACTATAAAGAAAGCTGAGCATGGAAGAACTGATGCCTTTGAACTGCAGTATTGGAGAAGATTCCTGAGAGTCCCTTGGACTGCAAGGAGATCCAACCAGTCCATCCTAAAGGAGATCAGTCCTGAATAATCATTGGAAGGACTGATGTTGAGGCTGAAACTCCAATACTTTGGCTACCTGAGGCAAAGAACTGACTCAGTTGAAAAGACCCTGATGTTGGAAAAGACTAAAGGCAGGGGACATCAGAGGATGAGATGGTTGGATGGCATCACTGACTCAATGCACATGATTTTTGAGCAAACTCCAGGAAATAGTGAAGGACATGAAAGCCTGGTGTACTGCAGTCCATGGGTTTGCAAAGAGTCGGACATGACTGAGTGACTGAACAACA
>SJYV01012136.1:1150344-1190694 GCA_006410875.1 Neotragus pygmaeus | reverse complement strand
GGGATCCAGGACCCAGGGCCCCGGCCTACTCACCTGTCCGGGCTCGGACCAGCATATCCATGCCATAGAGGATGTCTGCTGAGTAGTCCAGGACCAGCCAAATCATCAGGTGCTCGGACTGGAGCTCATCGAAACAGGCCCTAGAAAAGTGCAAGAAGGGCCGTGTGGGGGAGGGCCCAGGGTGGGCAGCGCTTCAAACTGGGGCTCAGTTCATCCCGCCAGCAGCCTGGCCTGCAGGGCTGTACCCCAGCACCCCACCCCGGCCTTGATAAGGGGCCGGGGCGCTCAGAAGCTTTTCTGCCTCGAGGTCACAGAGCTCCTAAGAAGAGCTGAGACTGACCCCAAAGAGTGGGCCCTGTTGCCTCTTGACAGTAAGTGATATGATGGCCCCTTCCTCACACTGGGGAGGGGGCAGTTTTTCCAGGCCTCGGTGGTAGAGTCAGATGAAGGGGCTGAGAACTTGCCCTTTCTGGGGCCAAATGCCAACAAAGATACAACGACTTCTAGAGATTAACAATGGAACAAGTCACATCTCCCTCCACAAAATAGTAGCTCGCCGTGCACCCCAAACGGCTCAGAAAGCCCAAAGCCCCCCTCTGGTGTCTGCCCCCTGGTGGGTGAAGTTGGTCCAGACTGGGACTGACATACACACTCTGCTATACATAAAATAACTAATAAGACAGCTAATAAAGACTTACAGTATAGCTCAGGCAACTCTCTGTATGACTCACACAGGAAAACAAACTAAAAATCAGTAGATGTGTGTATATATGTAACAGACTCACTTTGCTGAACCCCTGAAACTAACACAACATTGTAAATATACTATATGCCAATAAGAATTAATAGAAAATAAGCAAGAAAGCCCACAACCAGTGGAGAACACCACCTGTTACCTACACCAATGTCCTGCAGGTCAGCTCAGGAGTGACCCACCCCTCCCACCTCCCCTCAGGAGAGCAATAACTCGCTCTTGCATCTTCCTCCTGTGACTCAGTTAGGAAGGCTCCAGGGTGCCAGGCCCTTTGCTTTGATCTCAAACACAGGTCCCCACTGGCGCTCCTTCTTTGAGCCCTTCCTTATGGACAGAGCCCTGAAGGGGGGCATGGCAGCCCACTCCAGTTCTTGTGGGGAGAATTCCATGGACAGAGGAGCCTGGTGGGCTACAGTCCATGGGGTCACAAAGAGTCGGATACGACTGAGCGACTGTGGACAGAGAAACTGAGGCACATACAGCCGGCGGGTAGCCACCGGGCACTCAGAGCTCTGCCCCTAGCTGCCCCTCCCCGCTACCTGCACACGAGCAGACACCAGTTGTAGAAGACAGGCACGGCGATGACGGTCAGCCAGTGGTAGTACATGTTGCTGGAAGGGTCCATTACAACGCTGTCCTTCTTCTTCCTGGGAATGCCCACATAAACAGCACAGTGTGTTGGAAGTCTGCAGCTCTGGAGGGGTTTCGAGACCTGGTCTAGCTTACAGACCCCAGGGCTGCAGCGGAAGAGATGACTTCCCAGATAGGGTGCCATCAATCTCAGTGGGGGTCATGTGGGTGTCCCTGTCGAGGGCCTTCTCTGCCAGCCCCAGGAAGCCACGGTAACTCTAAAACCATGGTGATGACATTCCCACGTGCCCTGTGGTATCATCCAGACACTCCAGGGTGCCAGGGAGGAAAGTGGAGCACAGGGTTGTTGGAACCACCTCAGGGAAGCTTTGGGAAAATGCAAGTTCCCAGGCCCACCCAGACCCCTCCCAGGGTGGGGTCTGGCAATGTGCATGTGACCCTCGCCCCAGGCGGTTCCGGGGCAGCTCCTCTCTAGACTGACCTTGGGACCCCGGGGCTCCCCTCAGGAAGGTGCTCTATCCACTTCACTAACTGCGTTTGTGCAGATGCTCTAAAGCCTCACTTCCGAGCACTGGGGTCCCGCCTCCCACTGAAAACCACCAGCCTGGGAATCACTGCAGTTACGTCAGCCAAGACTGAGTGGGAGAGAGAGCTTAGGGTGCTCTCTGCTTTCATTTTCAGGCTCTTCCAAGGGTTAGAATTTATAGGTGGTGCTGGAGATCTTTTCTTTGGGTCCACCTGTCTCCTGCTCCATGCCAACTCCCCACCATGCCCACTAGGCCTGCAGACCCGCTCCTGCACCCCAGAGGACACCCTGGGTTGCCTTTCTGCTTGCACCTCAACTCAGCAAACGCAAGATCAGTTTCTCACTGACAGGGCTTTGGACATTCCCAACCACCAAGACTCATCATCACTGGGTTTGAATTAGTTTGTGAACATGGTATTTTCTAGTGCCCGGGAAAGGGGCTCCACATACCCCAACTGTGAAGATGACACGGTGGGCAAACAGAACGCCCCAGGAGAGGGCACCGGAGCAGGCTCCCAGGGAAGCCCCCAGCTGCCCACCCGGGGCTGCAGACCACCCTGCCTACCTACAAGCCCCACTCTGAGGTCCCTGGCTTTCCCCACAGAATGAGACCCTCACATGATCTCAGCAGGCCTGATCCCTGCCTGAGACCAAGTCCTTTTCCATAGCCCTAAGCAGCCCCCTCTCCAGGGCTGACCCTGAGGCCCCACGGGGTGAGCCCCTCTCTCCTCCCAGGAGGGACCAGGCGTGCTGTGACCTCAGAACTTCCCCTCTTTGGGGGCAGTTTCTCTTAGTACTTACTCCTCTTTCTTGGGGTCTTCCTTTTTCTCTTTCTCCTCCTTTTTCGCCTTGTCACTGGATGACACAGGGTGACACTTAGCAATTTTCGTATACCACAGGGAGAGGGCCGGCCACTGTGACTGGAGGAGTGGGCGTGGTGCAGGAAACTCATCTTTCCAGCACACTGGGGTGAAGCGAGCTTACTGATTTCAATAATAATAACGTCAGGAAGCTGATGCACAGAGAGGTCAGGTAACTTGCCCAAGGTCACAAAGCTCTTAGGTAGCTGAGTGGGGGTACAAATGCTCTTAACCAGTATATATATTAAATGTATTGCATGTATGTGGTGCTAGCAGTAAATAACCTGCCTGCCAATGCAGGATTTATAATGATATGGGGTGGGAGGTGGGAGGGGGATTCAGGATTGGGAGCTCGTATACACCCCTGGCGGATTCATGTCAATGTATGGCAAAACCAATACAGTATTGTAAAGTAAAATAAAGTAAAAAAAAAAAGAGAGAGAGAGAGACGTGGGTTTGATCCCTGGTTTGGGAAGATCCCCTGGAGAAGGAAAAGGTAATCCATGCCAGTATTCTTGCCTGGAGAATCGGGGAGCCAGTCCATGGGGTCACAAAGAGTCAGACATGAGTGAAGTGACTTAGCATGTATGTATGTATGCATCTACTTATCTACCTATCTATGTTCTCAATACATAGACCTAGAGAAAACTTGGAGGTATATTTGCCAATATGTGAAGAGGGGTTTCTCTGATACTGGGGTTCAATTATTAACACAGAGTATACTTTTGTAGGTGTGTGCTCATGGGTGCTTTTCTGTGTCCCAAGTTTTTGACAGTGAGCACATTAATAAATTGAGTAGAAACAAAAAGTTATAATTGGTAAATGAGAAGATCCAGGACAGTCACCCCATCCTCTGTTCTCTTGAATCTACTGGTCTTTCAGCAGCTGAAGCCTTAATGCCAAGACACCAGCAGAGGGCGCTGCCCACAAGCTTATTGGGCACACTGAGCCCTGCTGGGAATTTAATTACAGCAGGCTCTGCCACCCTTGTTCAGGATTTGTGGCCTGGGTTACAAGCTTCGGCCTTGCCTCTGGCTACCAACCTGCTGAGGCCTAGGGAAGACCCCGTGCCATCCAGCTGTGTCCCCGAAGGCACCCAGCACTGACCCAGGGGACCTGCACGAATTGATGGTAGCTTTGACTGAGAACAATTTGATCAGGAGAAGGAAATTTTCAGAACCCATGGACTAAGCGAAAATGCCATACATGTGGTGGAAGAGGGGGGAGGTGTCCATAAGACTTACTTCTGTATCTTTGTGCCCAGGTGGGCCCATCTGGGGACAGTTCCCAGTTTTGTCCTTTGGTCCTTGGACCTATGGTATGAGCCCATCTGAAAAGATTTATCAGAGCCTGATGCAGCCAACTGCATCCACCCCCATCCTTGCCCACATCCTAGCCCCAGGTCAGAGAGGCCTGGAGACCCATGCACAAGACCTCCGCCCAGTCCAGTGTCCTGAGTCTTTACTCAACTGCAGCACTTTCAAGGGTGTTTGATGTCAGGTTTGCCTTGATCATCAAGCACATTTCGAAACAGCTATCATTTTGCAGATTAAATCATTTTGTTTTTCTGACATCTGGGTCTCTGGATTTGATGTCCCAATTTATGTAAACAAAATGCAACTGAGGGGGAGGAATGGATTAGGAGTTTGAGATCAGGTCAACTCTTTGTGACCCCATATACTGCAGCCCACCAGGCTCCTCTGCCCATGGAATTCTCCAGGCAAGAATGCTGAAATGGGTTGCCATTCCCTTCTCCAGGGGATCTTTCCAGTCCAGGGACTGAACCTGGATTTCTTGCATTGTAGGCATTATTACTGTCTGAGCCACCTGGGAAGCCCTTCTTTTTTTCACTTCAAGGGAGAAATGGATTAAGAGTTGGGAATTAGCAGATGCAAACTATTATATATAGCATGGATAAAGAACAAGTTCCTACTGCACAGAACAGGAACCTATACTCAATATCCTGTGATAAACCACAATGGAAAAGAGTCTGAAAAAGTATATAAATATATAAAGCTGAATCACTCTGCTGTATACCAGAAATTAACACAACATTGTAAACTTATTTCAATTTAAAAAATAAATTTAAAAGACAACAACAACCAAAAAACCCCCACTGCAACTAATGTTCGTGGAGGGAAACAGAAACAAAAATTCTATCAGAACAAAGGGAAATAACAAGAAAAAGCCTTGGCATAGTTCTCTGTCAACTGGAAGTCAAGAAATTGGCATTGCTTGCTGACATTGTCCTCCTAGGCTCCAACTGAGAACCCCCTTCCCTACCTATCCCCGTAGTGTTCCATAAAGGAAGGCTGGAGAATGGGGCACACATGCACGTGTTCACACATATAAATGGTCACACCACATACACACTCCCTGTTTGGGATTTTGGATGGCGTTACCAGAATCACATATTCTGCCAAACTTCTCTGCCAGCTCAGCATCAGGTGGTAGGAAACAATTGCAGTGGGCCAGTGTTTTAAGAGGTTGCTCTCTGGAAATATTTAAATTTCCTCTTTCCACTGATTACATCCTGATCACATCCTCCAAAGAGGCCCAAATTAGCCTTAAGACAAGAGCATTTCCCTGGCACACGGGAGCGTGAGGATGCAGAATGAAAAGTACATTCTTATCATGAAGGAGAAGATCCACTGCTCAGTAAAGTGACTCCAGCTTTGCACCTTCAGATACATAGCAACAGAGGGTGCTGGCACTGAAAATGTTTATCCATCCAACTCCTTCACTTTATAAATAAGAACAATGCAAGACACAGAAAAGAGGACCTGCCCAAGGAAGTCTCACCGAACAGGTCCCTCCCTACGTTTGTCCATGGGGATGGGTTTCCAATGCCAGGAGCAGGGTTCTAGCAGGGTCTGGCGAGTGTGGCAGAAGCAGCAGGACTAAGGAGGGAGACACAGCTGGGGTGTCTACAGCAGGAGGGTGGCGGTGGGGAGTGGGAGGGGGCAGAGGTACTCACTCCTTCTCCGAGTTGTTGCAGGAGTTGGTGTTGTTTCTGGCCAGGGGCCAGTCACTGTGGGAAGGCAAAGAGAATCTGAACTCGGTCCACTTGCTGGGGACCCCTTGCCCTCAGGCAGTTATTCTGGGACTCCCGTCCCCTGTCTCCTGGGCCTTTCCACGCAGTTTGATCACAGGGAATTGTTATCGTTGGGGACAAACTTCTTCTGTGTGTGTGACCAGTTTGTGCTGGTGAATGCCTTGGAGTAGAGAAGAGGATGGACACTGGGTAGCGTGAGGATTCTGAATAAGTCGGGAGTGCCTCTTTGAATCCCATCCAGCACCCTGGCCTCAATTCCTCTCGCGTTTTAGCACGTGCCAGGCAGTGCACCAGATGCTACGGAGGGCACGGAGGCTACCCAGCATGGTGCCTGCCCTCGGGCGCTCCTGGGGGAACAGGCTGAGTGCCTTGGGCCAAGGTGGACAGAGTTAGCAGCAGCAGCAGCACTTTGAGAGGGTCGGCAGGGACGAGGTTCTCACAGGGCCCCTCCCTCAGACACCCCATCACAGGGGTCGCTTCTGATTCTTAGGGCAAAAAATAGACCGAGGGCAGAGCTGCCCCAGGGTTCAGCCCATCCTCTCCACCCCTGTCCCCAACATTCAGCTGAAGTTTTAACTTCAGGGCCCACTACCCAGATCTATGTGAGAATCTTGTAGAAGGTGGGGATTGGTTTTGCACCCAGCGATGTTTATTTAAATCTGGACTGGGCAGTTCTTGATGGTGTTCTTTAGGAAAGGCGTAATCCTTGTGGGCTCAACTGGCAGTTCATGTGTGTGACAGCTGGTTTGAGAAAGCCAGCCTGGCCTCACAGGGCTGGAGGGCGGCTTGCCTGCCTGTGGCCACTGCAGATCAGCCATAGGACAGGAGGGCTGGGGGCCAAAGCCAGTGCCTGGGGCCCTCCAGACTGACCCTCAAAGCACCTCTCCTCTGATGCCGAACATCTAGCCAAATACTTCTTTTGGTACTTCTGCATGCCCTGCCCATGCCTCCCTCCGTCCACTCAGAATGTGGCTCTAATAGCTTTTTTTGGGATTAATTTACCATCTGAAAAATCCCCCGAGAAATCAAAGCTGTAGAAGGTGGACTTTCTTATTACAAAGGAAAGTTTAGGTTTCTGGGGTACAGTGGCATGTGATCGCCACACCCCTGTGCCCATAATCTCATTGGGCCAAACCCATAGGAGAGCTAAGACCCATTTCTGCATACATTTTGCTTTGCTAATAGGACTTGGCCTTGAAAATTCAAGGTCTTCTTCCACCAGGAAGCCCCCCTGATTACTCTGCTCCCATCCTGCAGCATTGCACTCACCTGCCCACTCTGAACCTTTCAGCGAGTCAACCAGGCATTGGTGGCAAGTTGGGGCCTGGCCCTGATGGGGTCCCTAGCTCAACCCTCCACTTACCTGGTCACACAGGGAAATGTACAGAGTCTAGTGTTCGTCTCCATGAATCTCAAGTTGTGGAGAGCACTGATCAGTCAAGCCAAGGAAGTCTTTGCTTGCCCCAAAGGAACTGAACCAGTTTGTTGACTTGCTAACAAATCTCCTTCCCTCCCTGCCGCTTCTCTGCTCCCTGCCCCTACCTCCCGGCCACACACCGCCTTTGCCCTACCCCGCTTCTCCATGTCCCTTCTTCCTTAGCCTCCATCCCTCCTGTCTCTCTGGCTCAGCAGTGAACAGCACGTGTGCCTCGTGGTCTTAGAGCTCCCTCACAGGGATGCTCAGCTCTGGGAGCCTGCACCTGTCCCAGTGCTCAGGCCCTCCACAGCACCCTTCTCACAGCCCAGGAGACCAGGGGTTTGTTGTCCAAACTCGTGTGAAACTAGCCCGAAAATGCTGCTCCACGGGACCTCTGCCTCTCACCCAGCAATTCTCATGCCTTCCTCAGCAGGGAAGACTAACGCAGACCTCCTAATGTCGCTAGCAAGACATTTCTTTGAACTGTCATATTTTATCTTAAGCATGCTTGTATATCTTGCACATTTCACAATGTACTGCATAACCTGTAATAAAAATATACACCCCCCGCCCCCAATCTGGAAATAAAACTGAAGCTCCGAGAAGATCCATCCTGTTTTCCCCAAACCTTCAGAGCCTTCCCTCCCCAGGGGCTTTCTCTGCCTGTTTGAGGTGCCACATCTGAGCCCTTCTGTTCCTTTGACTCAAAAACAGCATTTTCTCTATCAAGTTACATAGGGACTGTCGGTTCTGCAACAACCATGCTTCTTTTCACCCTTCTTTTTATGTCTTTTAAGTCCTGGCATGACCTAGAGAATTCAGCTTACAGATCTTGTTCAAGCCCCCCTTTCCCTTAAAGCAAGTTCTGAGTAAGTGTCCTCTTGTTTGTGAGGCTGTGAGGAGGTCTGCTTCCCCCACAGGCTTACCTCTCCTACTGCTACGGGGTCTTAAAGAGACCTTCTGCTGTTAATCGACAACTGATTCATCCCATGGTGGCTCAGTAGTCTCCCACTGACCAGAAGCTGGGTGCTTCTCAAGGGCACTGGAGGGGAGGAGGAGGGGAGGCAGCAGCTCGGTGTGGGGTGGGGGAGCAGGGGATATCAGTCTAGCCCCTGCACACTGCTCCGTGTGCCTGCACCCCACAGCACCAGCCACAAGCTCCCCGCTGGGTAGGGGGCCAGGCAAGGCGCTCAGAGCCCTTGTCCTGCAGACCCTCCTCCCAGTGAAAAGCACTCTCCCCATTCCCCCCAGGCACACTTATCGTCCCCTCATTGCTCTCAACCTAACCTGGGGAAGGTTCCCCTTGAAAGTTCTAACCAACCTTCAGATCTTTTCCCCAGAAGAATGCACCTATACCCATCCATAAATTGTGGGTACCATGTAGGTACTCCCCGAGGCTTGTGGTACAAAAGCCTCAGTTTTCTAGCAAGAGAGGTCACAGTGCAGTGTAGGATGAGGGTCCTTTGATGGAGAGACTGGTGAGGCCTGCAGGTGCGATTCTGGAGGCACCATCAGCAGGGGGTGCTAGAGGGGCTCTGCAGAGGACAGGGTCAGAGCTCAGTTGAGGCTGGGGCCTCAGGTTGAAGGGCTTCATCTCCTGCAGGGCTTCTTGAAGTCTGGCCGAGACACTTAGAGCATGCAGTGTAACCCCAGAACAGACCGTTTCTTCAGGGAATACCTGGGCACCGATGTTCCAGCTGGGTTAAGCCGCACTGGACCACACGAGCAGCAAGTGCTTCCAGCCCCATCTGGCACAACTGGCCCCGTCTCCCTTACCTTCTCCCTCTGTCTGGTGGCTCCTGGTTGCCCACATTGAACTGGACGTGGCTTTCTCGGCTGGACACCTCTTTGAGCTCGGCTCCGCGGAAGTGCTCCAGGAATGAGTTGGGCCTCTGGTCCTCCTGGTGTAAGTGCCTGGCGGTCCAGGCACGGAGCGAGATGATGAGGCGTGACAACCTGGAAGGACACAGATGGGCAGCCAGGGCGCAGTGGAAGGAGGCGGAAGCCCCCTCCCAGAGGGTGGGGGCAGGGGCAGTGATGCCGGCAGGACAGGATCCCCCGGCAGGCGGCAGGCTCAGGTCTGAGCCCACCCCTGCCCCCCACTCCCCAGAACTGCTTCTTCCTCCCTCCTCTGCCACCTGGGATGGAGCTTCCTCCATAAGGGATACTATTTTCATTGTGGCTTTGTCACTTTAATGCCTGGACTCCATCAAAGGTATGATCCTTCAACTGGGGCCTTAGCAAGTTTTTCTGCTCATTTTTCCTTTTGTCCCATGTAGAGCTCTTTGTTATGACTGGTAAGCAGAGGAACAGTAAAAAAAAGTACAATTTCCAAATAGGGATAAAATTCAGAGCAAGTTTAATGGAGCAAGCACCCAGATACAACCTAGGTTCTTTCCCCAATCCTTGTCCTATGAATTGCTTTTCACACAAACTTTCATTTTCTGTCCACTGCAGTGTGCACTGACCTCTGTCTTGGAGGAGACCCGGTCCAGGCCTCAAGCATCTGAACCCAGGCAGCCCACATGCCTAGAGCTCATCTCAGCTCCAGCTTTCCCTGTAAAACCTTCCCTCAGCCCCACCTCCTGAGTCTCAGCAGGGCTGGGGGACATTTGGAGGAGGTGAGGTGGGTGGGGGGAGTCTGGGCCGAGAGATTCAACTCTGTTTCTTGGTGTCTGGTTCCCCTGACTTGGCACCCACAGTACAAGGCACTGTCCCCCCGAATCTGTGGTGACCAGCCTGGTATGGAGTCATGAATTGTCACACACTTTGATCCCCATCACACACGTGTGACCATAGCCTAAAAACAGATGAAGCGCAGGAATACCCCACAACAGAACGGAGAGGCTCATCGCTGCTGCAGCAGATCAATGTCAAGGTGCCTGCCTGGCCCAACCTCTGTGCTCTGACACTCCACCCGCTCGGGTCCTCTCTCTGCTGAGGGGTGGAACAGAGCTCCAGAGGGATGGGCAACGGACGACTGACCCACAGAGACTCAGTCACTCAAGCCTCTGAACTCAAAACCACTCCAAGATGGGCTTGGGTGTTACAACTCAGGATGGTATGATGCAGCCCGTTTTCAGCCTGTACCCGCTGAGGTGAGAGAAGAGAAAGCCAGACACGGAGGAGGCACGCAGGAAAGAGCACATGGATCATGAAATGCTGTTAGCGAAACGAGACAGGGAAGGCGGCTGCCTCCCCAGGGCCCCTCATCAGCCCCACCATCTCCATTTCCATGAGGTGCCCTGGATCTTAGCTTATTCCAGCCTTGCTCTAGCCTTCCCCTCTCCAGTTGAGGTGAAGGTGTTCTCATACTTATAATCAACAGGCCTCAAGAGAGCATTTTATTAATAAGACAAAAAACCACACTGCAAATCACTTAAGTGCCCAGCTACAAGGAGCTAGTGAAATAGATAATCCTCCACCATGAAAAACATGAAGAATAACTAGACAAATTAATTTTTTTTTGAAATACTCTTAAGCAGAAACTGTAGAACACACTACTGTATGAAACTCTGGCTTTGGATGAAAAAAAAAATCAGTGGAAGGAAATAATGAGCCCAACATTAGCTGACTGTCCAGTGTGGGCTCTGCGGCAGCCCTCATGTCACCAGATGCATCTTCAGACAAGATTTGAAAGGTGAAATGACATCCTCCAGGTGGTGCAGCTATTGACACTGGAGGACAGATGCCATCAGAACGGAGACAGAGCTCAGAGCCTAATCTTTCAAATGCTTTTGTAAGGATGTGTGCTATGAACCTAGACACTTATGACTGCAGACCTGCCAGGGTCTATTTCAGACCGAGCCGCCATTGCCACCTGCCGGCCACCGGGGCCCACCCCGTAGTATCCCCTGGCTGGCTGGTCTTCTTTCTGAAACTTCTCTGGTTTGCGTTTTTTTTTTTTCTGAATTCTTTCAGAGTTGAATAAGTACCTCGATATCATTTTTTATGAGAACAATTTCAGATAAAGGCAGTTTTTCTTAGATTTTTCTGAGCTCAGAACACCTGACCCAAGAGGAAATTACTCCCTGGTAGATTTCTGACTCTGCCTCTCCTGCCCCTTTCTTCTCCAAATCTGCAACCCCCCCCCCCANCTCTTCCCTGCCCTCCTGCTCCACTTGGCTCCAAGGGGAGACAGGCCGCCTTGGGGGGACACCCCTGTGCCCCGCCTGCCCGCTCCCTCTCTCCTCTGCGGCCTCCTCCCTCCCCTCCTGCTCCGCCTGGCTCCAAGGGCCACACCCAAGCCTCAGGGACAGGATGCTCAGCCTCCAGCATTCCTGCCCTGTTTTCCTTTAGGGGATGTCCCCCCAAATACCCAGCCCTCTGGAGGCAGCGGCAGCCTCGCAGGCCCCCTGGGAACACACTTGAAAGCTTTGGCCCGGCCGGGGGGCCTCTGGGGCAGCCAAAGCCACGGCGGGCTGGCGGGAGGGCATTCCAGGGATGAGCCGCTGGGGGCGGGCACGACAGCCCAGGACCCACCAGCGTGGCTTTGCGGGCTGGGCAGAGGCGGGGGCGGCAGCCCCGAGGCGGGGAGCGAGACCTCAGGAATGTGGCGTCGCCGTGCTGACACTCGTATTTTCCTGCTGCCTGGCTCCCGGCGTGCAGGGCCAGGAGCCTGGGCCAGAGGACACGGCCAGGCAGAGGTCCCGGGGCTTCCCAGCCCCCGCCCCCCATCCCCGTCCTCCCGGGTGGTCCTCCCTGCTCCTTCACCTCTGCAGCCTTCATAGGACGGCTCAGGGAAGCATGTGCTCCTCTGGGTCAGGTGGGCCACTGGACACCGTGGGGCTGGTGGGCTCCAGCAGAGGCTGGACGCTGCGCCTGGTGGTTGCCGGGGGGCCCATCGAGGCCTGGCCATCTGGGTCCCACTGCTCCCAGCCACCTCGAAGCTAGCCTGGGGTCTGGCTCTGAGATGATCTGAGTGGGGTAGGGGCCCTGGCCCAGGGGGATGTCTTCCCAAAGCTGCGTCACCTCCTGAGTGGCTGGGGGGCTGACCTTGTCCTCAGCAGCCGACTGAGGTGACCCAGGGGTTCTCATGAGGACCACACACCCGAAGGGAGAGCCTGGACCTTGGCCCAGGAGCCCCAGGGCTGCGTGACTCTGGGCAGACCTCCCTGTCTGTCTCAGGGCCTCAGTCTACGTGTCTCGTGTAAGGGTCGTCCCTGTCCTGCCTGCCTGTATGGCTAAGAAGGGGGTCCTCAGCCAGGGGCCCGATGCCTCTGGGGTCTCAGATGGTACCACTCTGAGGCAGGGGGCCTGGAGAGAGCTCTGTGCTGCGGCTGAGGAGGCACCCGGAGCCTTGAGCGCCCTCCGCCATCCTGCAGATTGGCCCGGGAGAACCCTGGCAGCCTCAGGGAGTGGAGAGGCAGCGCTGGCCCCGGAGGGAGACCCCGCTGGCCCCACGGCCTGCTCACAAATGCCAGCTGACCTCCTGACCTCAAATATTGGTTCTGGCAGGCGGAGGGGTCAGCGGAGAGGGCCGGGCAGCGGGCGCCGGGCAGTCTGCTGCTGAGTCACCTGGTGGAGGTGCCCAAGGGGCGAGCCATCCCCCGTCCCCGCCCCCTGTGCTTTGGGGACACCCCTCCAGGAGACCAGAGTCTCCTGCGGTAAAAGCCTGCCCCTTTCCTGCAGCACCCCTCCCCTCCCGAGGGTCCCACCTCATCCTCAGGGACCTGGAGCAAGGGGCGGAGACTTCCTCGGCTCCTCTGGCGTCTGGGATAAATATTTGTCCAGTGCACGTTATTTAAGTCCAGCCGGTTCAGCAGCATCAGCAGTCCCAACTCCAGGAAGCCCCTAGCCCCCAGCTGATCCGCTCTCTCATCCAGGCCTCCTTGGCAGAGGGACAGAGAGGCGTGGCCACACCGTGTCCTGGGCCCCTCACCTCCCGCGCCCTCTGCTTCCTTATCTGTGGCCGGGTGTCAGGAACACCACCTATTTGCTTGGAGGTCAAGTCAGATCCCGCGCCCACTGTGAGCAATGCCGAGTGCGAGGGCCCTGCCCGTAACGCCCCTCTCCTGCCCCAGGCCCCTCCCCTGTCCTCGACACCCTGACGTTGGTCCTGGGACAAGACAGGGGCTCCAGCATTTGGGTACATTCCTTTTTCAAGTCATCCCCCAGTCAGCCAGTGGGAGATGAGACCTGGACGCATGTCCTTGTAAATCACACAGGGTGGGAGATTCTTCCTGCTCAGAACGCAGGGGCGGCGAGTGCCCTCCTGTGCCCTTGGGGAAGGCTTCACAGAGGAGGGGACCTGGAGGGGGCCCCAAGGGCAGGGTTCGGCCCAGCAGGTCAAGGATGCTGAAGGCACAGACCTCGGAGGCTGCTGCAGCCCTGGGACTGCCCTTGGCCATGCCCCCCACTGGCCACAGTCAGGCAGGGCTGGCCTACCTGCCGAGATGGAGGGTGCCTTCTGCTCCTTCCAGAAATTGCCAGGTCTTTTCCTTTTTTCTCTTCCTGCCCCAAACACTCACATCCCTCACAGACAGCCTCGAAAAGTGTTCTGTGGTCAGGAAGCCTTTATGAGCACCCCTTAGGAATACACGCCTGGGAGGCTGGAGTTGACAGCTTCCTCCTTCAGTTGGAGCAAGAGCCAGATCTTCGTTCATCCATCCGTTTGTTCATATGTTGCCTGATGGATTGGTTAGTGGGCTTATTCATTCATTCATTCATTCTTCAGCAATTATGTGCAGAATATCGTGCAGGAAACAGAGAGGAGAGAGCTGCTTGGGGTTCTAGCCCAGGATGCAGCCCAGGAGGATGAGGTGTCTAACTTTCATCAGCCCCACCTGCACAGACAGTGAGGCCCTGGGGCCCTTCCTGCCCTTCTCGGAGGCAGCCTGACTCTGGGGGCCACGCCCCAGGGCACCCCACCCCCTGCCCCCACCAGCTCACCGCCAATTAGGTGCCATGTTGTTTGGAGCCTTGGCTGTCTGCCCCCTGAAGGCTGCAGAACACGAGCAACACCCCAAGAGGCTCCCTGCTTCCCCAGAGCCAATACAAGGCGGGGTCACTGCACGCACGCGGNGCCCCCCCCCCCCCCCCCATCCACCATTTCTTCCTAAGACTTATCTTGTTTCTGCCTCTGTCTCCTCTTTCCCAAGCTGAGGGCTGAAACCGGTCAGTTACCTGGTGGGACCCTGGCTGGTGAAGGAGCTTTGCCTGCATTCAGCCAGTCCTCTGGTCTCCATGGCAATGCCTTTCTGCGGTTCTGACGATGTCTCCTCGCATGGCAAGCGGGTCCTAGGAAATCAAATATGCAGCAAGCGAAATTGATTTCCAGCTCATCCACCTCTTGGACACATTGAGGACCGAGATGGCCAGATGCTCTGCTTAAAGAGGAACGCCGCTATCAGAGATCCTCACCCCAGGTCTCCACACTTTAGTTCATGCTCCAGCAGATCCTGGCTTTTAGGATAATGTGGCCTTTCCTTTGTGGCAAGGAGGCCACTGGCCATAGCCTAGGTGAAAGGGGCCATCCAGCAGTAAGTGGTCCTTATTAGAGCACCGAGGGTAGGGGGTTGGGGTGGGGGAGGTACTGTGCCTGCCTCTGGAGCCAGAGCAGTTGTTTCCACATGAGGATTCCAGAACAAGGATTTTGGTTCACACACATCTCTGCATGCTGAAACCCTGTCTTCTAAAGCCAGATCAAATGCCGCCTCCTTCAAGAGGTCTTCCCCTGCCCTCTGTCCCAGTGTGTATGCGCTGCAGGAAACTGCTGATTAAGAGGAGGGTCCTGAAATATTGTAATGAATTGGCTTCATATTTGTATAGTGCTTTCAAATAAAAGTCCACTTCTGCTGTGCCCTTTTGCCAAAGTAGGGGCGGAGGACCTTCCCTTGTGCAATTCAGGGCAAAAAGTCTGAGTATTAGCAGAGCCTGGTGTTTGTTGAATTTCCTGGAATAAGATCTCTCTGTTGGGGCCTGTTTTCCTCTCTTTCCCTTTAAAAGTTCCTGGGGCTGAAGTCTGATGAGCCTGATTAAAAGCCATCCAGGCACTGGCCTCTAAGGATTTGCACTTCATCCTTTGAGTCTTGAAGAGCCCAAGCAAGACAAATTAATTCGATCACATGACTTATTCCAACCTAACCAACCTTCTTAACAAGGTGGCAACATGGTTGAAGAAGTAAGCAAGAATTACTGTTAGGGTAAAGGCTCTGTGTCTCCCCAGTGAGTGATCAGAAGTCAGAATTCCACAATCCGGCCGCCAAGCTGCTGCCTCTTCCTTTCTGCAACAGCCCTCCCTGCATGGTGGGAGCTCACTACCACACCGAGTCTCCTCCAGGCAGTCTCTGCTCAGCCCTGACAGCCAGCAGGTTCTTCTCTTCTGCAGCCTCCCCATATCGAGGATACTTTTTTTTCTTTTTGCTGAAAACACACAGAGTGATACATAAAGTATCTGCCATTTATTGACTGCTTACTGTATGTCAGCCACTTACATTTTATCATTTAAATCATATAACAACATTATAAGAATGAAACTGAGGTTCAGGGAGATTAAATAACTTTCCCAAGGTCACGTAGCCAACTGGAAAAACTGAGATTTGAATGCCATTCCATCCCATTTCAAAGCCTGCTGTCACCCACTCATGAATCTGCCTTCTGTATTTTCTAATTAAAACAAAAGTTGAATAGGACATGGCTGAGGCAGATGGTGACTGCAGCTATGAAATTAAAAGATGCTTGCTCCTTGGAAGAAAAGCTGTGACCAACCTAGACAGCATGTTAAAAAGCAGAGACATTACTTTGCCAACAAAGGTCTGTCTTCTAGTCAAAGCTAGGGTTTTTCCAGTAGTCATGTATGGATGTGAGAGTTGGGCTATAAAGAATGCTGAGCACTGAAGAACTGATGCTTTCGAAAGGTGGTGTTGGAGAAGACTCTTGAGAGTCCCTTAGACTTCAAGGAGATCAAACCAGTTCATCCTAAAGGAAATTAGTCCTGAATATTCATTGGAAGGACTGACGCCGAAGCTGAAACTTCAATACTTTCTTGATTTGATGTGAAGAACTGACTCATTGGAAAAGACCCTGATGCTGGGAAAGACTGAAGGCAGGAGAAGGGGATGNGTATGGATGTGAGAGTTGGGCTATAAAGAATGCTGAGCACTGAAGAACTGATGCTTTCGAAAGGTGGTGTTGGAGAAGACTCTTGAGAGTCCCTTAGACTTCAAGGAGATCAAACCAGTTCATCCTAAAGGAAATTAGTCCTGAATATTCATTGGAAGGACTGACGCCGAAGCTGAAACTTCAATACTTTCTTGATTTGATGTGAAGAACTGACTCATTGGAAAAGACCCTGATGCTGGGAAAGACTGAAGGCAGGAGAAGGGGATGACAGAGGATAGGCTGGATGGCATCACTGACTTGATGGACATCAGTTTGAGCAAGCTCCAGGAGTTGGCGATTGACAGGGAAGCTTGGCGTGCTGCAGTCCACGGGGTCGCAAAGAGTGGGACATGACTGAGGGACTAAACTGAACTGAGGACTGAGTTCTGTAGCATGCCACTAGAGATATGACTCCTATTCCCCTAGCCGCACTATGTGGGCATTTTTTGCCAAAGCACCTAATTGAATTCTCTCTCTAATCTCATGAGAGACCACTCACACCTCAACCTTATACATATAAGAGACCCTGTCAGGACTTCCCCTGACAGTGGATAAGAATCCATCTGCCAGTACAGGGGACATGGGTTCAGTCCATGGTCCAGGAAGATTCCACATGTCATGGAGCAACTAAGCCCATGCGCCACAACTGCTGAGCCTACGTGCCGCAACTAGGCAAGCCCGTGTACCTAGAGCCCATGCTTTGCAACAAGAGAACCAACTGCAGTGAGAAGCCTGGGCACTGCAACGAAGAGGAGCTCCCACTTGCTGCAACTAGAGAAAGCCTGCATGCCAAAACGAAGACCCAGTGCAACCAGGGAGAGACCCTGCAGAGGCCCTGCTACAATTAGGAAGCTACAATTCCCTTGCCCTTCTAGTATTGTGTACCACAAAGCTGGGGATGCATGTTCCAAGGCACCGGATCAGTTACAGGAGGAGGAGGCAGGGGGACAAGTGAATCCATCTCTCCAATCCCTGGTTCCGAGCAGCTGGCATGCCTGGGGCTGGGGAGCTGGAGGTGGGGGCAGCACCTGGCAGTTGGGTTGGAGCTCCGCATGGCCTGTGTGCCTGGAAGATCTGGAGGTGGTCCCCAGGACAAAGGTGTTCTGTCCCCGCCAGCTCCTCAGGGAGCTCCAGGCGCCAGGCAGTCAGCCCAGCATTTCTGCCTAGTCTGGTTTCTGCTAATTGTGTGGGAGCACCTCCTGAGAGCAGATTTACTTGCATCCACAGCAAAAGACTCCAGGCACGTGATATCAGGGCTTGTGGGTGAGTGAGAGGGGCAGAACTCATCCCAGATTTCAAAGCAGGCCTGCAGCTCACAGCAGTGAGAGCCGCTGCATGTGGCCTGGACCTATGACGTCCACTGGAAGGGGAGGCAGCAGAGTAGGGGACCCGGAGGCCTGGGTTTGAGTCCCTACCCCAACACCTGTTAGCGAGGTGTACTGTGGGCTTGTCACTTACCCTCCCTGAATTTAATTTTCCTGGTCTTCGAAAAGGAAACAAAGGAAAAATTGATTTCATAATGACTTGTTCAAACACCCAAGTCCCAAGAGGCACATTTAGTTGTGAGGAACAGGAGGGGTCTTATATGATGTAAGTCCGAAGGACTCAAGGGGCCTTTTTTTTCTGGATGCATCTTCCTAATTGTTTCTTGATGCCCAAAGTTCTACCCTGATGTCTTTCTTCTAGCTCCAGAATCTCTACCCTTTTTAAACGCCTGGGAGATACCTAAATAATAGCAAATCTAATGAGTTACTCCTCAGAGAAACTGATTTCACAAGGTAGACAGAAGGGGAGATGGGCTGGGAGGAGAGGAAACAAATGTCTGAGGTGACAGTTTGAGTCCCCAGGGACACACGGGTACTGCTGAAAGGGAGAACCTTCTGGCAATCTCTGCAAGATCAGAGATTCAGAACCTCGAAGGGAAATACAGAGGGTAGAGACTGGGGCCAGGCCCCGTCCTGCCAGGAGCTAGTGAGGACCTGACAGGCTCAGGCTCTATAGAACGAGCAGATCAGGCCAGGACAACCCGACGTTGCCTCCCACTCACAGACTCCTTCTTGGTGGTGATGCTACCTCTACGGGAAGAAGCCTGTGAATTCGGTAATTAGCAAGAACAGGGACAACTGGTGAAACGCAAGAAACCGACTGTTTCGAAAGACAAGGTCATTTTCAACGTGTAAAGCTCATCTTCTGTGTTTATTTATACAGAGGAATTCATGTCCATGAGGTGAGGCTTTTTTGTCACTGGAGGAAGCAGAGGTTCTCATCAGAATGGAAACTGGTAATTAACTTTGTGCTCTGTGGATCTGGTGTCTTCCTCTAGTGACGCTGGGGACATGCGAGTGAACAGAAGTGACCTTTTAGAACAAGGGTGGAGAGTGTGACACATTATTTTTCTTCTCCTCCCAAGCCCTGAGGACCTAGAGTGATGGGCAGGTGGTGCCCCAGCCGCATGTGACCAGGGAACCGAGGTCACTGCATTTTTGCCTTTGGTCCTGGAGAAGTGGGTTGCAAATGGTTTTCTTTTGTGATAATTGCTTTCGGCTCTGCTCAGGAAGCAGCATGAAGAAGTCTCCTCTTCTGTAGGACATGACCCTCTATGCCCAACAGCTCATCTAGAATAGCTACACCAGGAGATTGCTCTGGGGGTTGAGGTGTCCTTGGTGCTAGCTGCAATTCTCTGCAGCAGGTTCTGAAGTCTTTATTGCATTATCAGCAAAAATATGCCAGAGAGCTCTTAAATAATTGAGTCAATGAAACAGATCTAAATAGAGCAAAATGCAAGATATTTTTATTTCTGATCTTTTCAAGGTATAAATTTAATTTTTTTGTGTTGTTGTTCAAAGGAAACACTTTGATCCTTCCTATGACTCTTCACAAGCAAAATGATCTCAGTGATTTAAAAGAGAAATGGAAACTGGTCTCTAATTTGGTGAAAGAGCCAGGAAGAGAGATGTCTCAGGGGATAGGAAGATGATGTCTTCCCTCTTTGGGGGGCCCTCAGCAAAGGGCCAACCAACACACAGGTTCCCAGCACAGCTGTGTGATACTGAGGATAAAGAGTGATTCATATTCAAGGACACCCATTTGTAATTATTTCTCCAAAAGCTTTCTAAAAGGATTGGAATTTCAAGGCAAGATCTATGATTCGTTCAGATTCCATTTCCTCCCTCAAAATAGTGATTGGAAACTTTAAAAATTTTATGTGACTGTGTCAAAGTCCTTTGCTCATATAAATCTTACAGGGAAAATTGGTCTGTCCATAGGCAGATGTTAGGCTGCTCAGAGAAGCAGGGGAGGGGCCTGGACGAAGCTTTCTGGCCCAAGGCTGTACCATCCCCAGTCTGAACTCCTATTCTCAATCCTCAGTGATGCTAAGGAACCATCCTGGAGACTTGTGTTAACCCACTCCTGCCTCTGTGAGATAATGCTTCTCATGAAGGAAGCTTTTTTCCTGTCTCTCCTTTTGAGATCTCTCTAGTGTTTCCATGGGATTCTGTACTAATCTGTCAACAAGCTCTTACCACGTGTGTTGTTGGGCATGGCCCCCAGTGGGGCTCAGTGAGACTTGACTGGTGGTCAGGCTGAGATAGCCGGATGTGGACACAGGCAGGAAATGGCCCATCCAGGTGTGAGGGCAGCTAGGGCTATTGGAGGTCAGAGGGGCCAGAAAAGGCTTCAGCCTGGGACACAGAGAAGGCCCATGGAGGTGAGCATCTCCAAGACCAGCGGGGAGTGGTGATAAGTGCTGACTGCATGGCAGGGACTGTGCCATGAGCTGTGACCCTGTTTTAACCTTGCTGCTGCTCTCTGAGGTCAGAACTAGCGTATCTTGCAGATACGGAAACTAAGGCTTGGAGCTGTTAATCAGCTTTTCAGAACCAGTTTTCACACCCAGCAGAGTGGCCTCAAGCCTGTGCTGTTGGTCACCACGCTGGCCTGGGGATGCAGAGCAGGGGAGGGGAGGGCATGGCATCACCCGGGGGAGAGGGCAGAGAGGACTGTCCAAGGGCAGCATTTCAGAGCCCCTGCTGTGTGGCGGACCCATCCTCTGAGTGTGCGTGGGCCCAACCTGAGCTCACAGAGAGGCTCTGGGAAACCAGGAGCTCTTGAACAGCCTTCAGACCAGACGGGATGTGCTGGCCACCTGTTGAGGCAGAGCCGGGATGAGTCGGGCGGAGCTGGCCTGTGTGGTGGCGGTGTGGACTGAGCAGGCATTCTGGGCAGGAGCCCCAGCCCACCTGCTGGGCCTGCCTTCTCTTGACTCTCCCACTGGGAGAAGCCAGACAGACCCCAGGGAGCTTGGATCCCAGAGATGCTCTGGCTCTGTCCTGCCTGAAGTGAAAGGGAGCAATGGGGACAAGTTCCATGTTGCTTCACATGCTTCTGATCCTGACAGCCTCTGTCCTTCTCCCTGGGGCCCAAGATCCTAGGAGCCTCATGGCTCCAGGGAGCCTCTCCTTCTTGTTGTGTGCCATGCTTGGATTTTTTTTTTTTTAGTTGCAGCATGTGGGATCTAGCTCTCTGACCAGGGATGGAACTCAGGCTCCCTGCATTGAGAACTTGGAGTCTCAGCCACTGGACCACCAGGGAAGTCCCCCTTGGGCCTTTTTTCCATTTTATTGCAACTCTCTTTGAAGCCCCTCTTCAGCCCCTTCTTCAGGGGGTTTTATCAGCTCTAATGTGGGAAAGAAATGATTAATATATAGCAAAGTTTTAATAGCAGATAACTGTCCTAACAGTGTTCTTTTCCCTTTTAAATAAGGGCAATGTCTTAAGCTAAAGGAAGGAGCCCTCAGGTATGGAACACAGATATTGACCATCAGCCAGTTAGCAGGGAGAGATTTGAGTAGGGTGAGAATTTATGATGCCCGAGTCATATAAACTTTCCTGGGTCTCAGCACCAACTTGCAAGAGCAGGAGGGAATAAACATCTGTTGGCATGCTTTGAGACTTTCCTTCCTTGCCTGAATCCCAGAAAGTGGGGATGCAAAGACTGCATAAGTTTGCAGTGATAGGGAAACTATTGTCCATCACTCACAAGCAGAGTTTACTAAGGACCTGGGACAAAGAACCTGGACACACAAAAAATGAAATGTGCATCTGAGAGAGGAAGAGACATATACCAAGTGAGTGAGGAAAAATGATGGAGGAGGGCCAGTGCCAGGGATGCAAGGACTCAGGGACTGTTGTTGCATTTTGGGGCCTTAGATAATGTGTAATTTACATGGGCGGGAGAAGTTTTCAGTGCTATATATGTGGGACAAAAATAACATTAATATTGGAAATATAGTTTCTCCTGGTTTAACTCAATCAACTCACTGACAATTTAAGAAGCATCAAAAAAATGTAAGTCCGTCTGTACCAAATAAGATATTCCCATTTCCCGATGCTGCTCCATTTTACAGTTGAAGAATCTGAGGCATAGAGGGCTTACTGCATTTTCCCAGATCTCCCAGGAAGTTAGGAACAGGGCTTGAAGTCGAGGCCCCAGATTTCCAGGTGACTGCCTATGTCGGACGTCATCGATGATGATGGCTTTGCTGGCAGGCATGGTCCCTTCCCCCAAGTCCCTGAGCATGACTGAGTCCTGACCCTCCCCTGGAAATGAGGGGCAGGGCACTGGACTGGTACGCCACCCCGGTGCCCGGGACAGTCACCGGTGCAGACAGAGCCTGATAAATGTTTGACGTACACAAAGGGAAGTGTGGCACTTTGGGGATGTTTTTACAGTCGTGTTAATCTGCTGCATTTTAAGCTTCATTTTCTTGCCTTCCCAAAGTTATATAACTTTTGGAGCATTTTCCCACATCTCTAAAATGAGAATAAAAACTACTTCAGTGTGGGTTGGGAGGAGTCATGCAGTTAGAAGGAGTGCTCTGAACAGCCTCCACCCCTCAACCTGTCCTGCCCACAGGCTAAGGCATTCTTTCTCTCCGGTCAAGAGCAGCTATGGGAACAATCTGTTCCAGGCATGAAGTTAAAGACCATCCTACCTGCTGAGACCGTTTTCAATGCAATCCAGATCTCTGTCCGTGGTCCTGACCGAGCAGTGTGTCCTGGTTGGGTGGGAGTATTGGGTGCTAATCTTGGCCATCTTCTCGCTGTGTCACATTCCACCCCAAGGAGGCTGCTGAAACATGAACACGAACCAGATATATCGTCAGGACTAGGAAGTAACTGAACACCCAGCTCGTTTGGGAGGGCTGCTCCCCAGACAAGCCCTGGCACACGTCCCCCTCCATCTCTCCCACAACTCCTGCCACACAGTGTTTTAGTTGGCTCTCTCTGGGTTCTCCCATTCAGAAGCATAAAGGTCTTTTACTCCTTTGTATAAGCTGCTTGCCAAGAACTGCTCAAAATCAAACGCTGATCAAACAAATGAATGAACTTGGTATCCAATGTAAAAAAGCTAAACCCTCATGATTCTCTTCAATGATGCAGTGTCCCTCTTAACTCTGACTTTGTGGTGGCTCAGTGGTAAAGAATCCACCTGCTAATGCAGGAGACACTGGTTCAATCTCTGATCCAGGAAGATTCCTGCATACCGTGGAGCAACTGAGCCCTGGTTCCACAACTACTAAGCCTATACTCTAGAGCCCAGGAGCTGCAGCTGGGCCCACATGCTGCAGACACTAACGTCCGCACCCTAAAGCCTGAGTTCTGGAACAGGAGAAACCACTGCAGTGAGAAACTTGCAAGAAGACCCAGCAGAAACAAAAAGAAACAATTTTTTTAAGTAAAAAAAAAGTCTGACTTTGTCATTTGCCTATATTTTATCTTACAATTTTGCTTATGTTATAGCTCCCCAATCTTGTTTTAAAACAAAGCATAAAAAGCCTAAATACTTGACATTTATAAAAACCTTTACAACAAGATGTTCAACCCAATACACACTTCATCTCATTTAATCTTCAAAATAATCTCATCAGATACATACAATCTCTGTCTCTATTTAAAGATGACTAAATTGAGATCCCGGTGCTGACCATGAATACTCTCCCTTCAGCAAACAGTGGAAGGTGGCCCTCTGATCGATGAGAAAAGAAAACTGATGTGAGTGCACAGCTAGCATGATGGAAACAGCAGACCAGTTGCATGATTTCTGATCAAAATTCTGCAGGAGGAAAATACATTCCTGAGGATAGTTTTCCTGAGGCAGATGAGCACAGGCACTCTTGAGCAGCTGCATGGCTTAAGTGTGTCAGAAGTCCATTGAGACCACTCCAGAGAAAAATGGTGATTTCCAGAAACAGCCCCGTGGGTCAGTCCAGAACTAAAATAATTTCATATCCAAAGGAAGGTTGGTGCAAGGAGTCCAGAGCACTGCACCAAAGTACCTAACATATATGTGGTCCGTGCTCATCACAAGTTACTCAGGGAGGGGAAGATACTGGCTTAGATAGTCCTGGTTCATCTCCGAGGTTTGATAGCTTAAGTCGATGATTTAATTAAAATTTTATAGTTTTCTCAATAGATAAAAAATGGTTTTGGTTTTTGAAAATGCTGTTCATTTACGTAACTTAGTTTCTGGCTGACCACAGGAGATACAAAGAAATATAAGACAAAGACAGTTGTCAAGGATCTTACAAGTGGGGCAGATGGCAGATACCAAAGAGTCCTGCTGGTTGTGTCAAGGGCTTGGATTCTACTCTAAGCCCAGCAGGGGTGTGGTCAGATGTGCAAAGGTTATTCTGGCTGCAGTGGGGAGGATATATTCAGGGAACATGAGCAGCTAAGTGCTGCGGTATCTCAGGGGAGAGACAATCGTTGCCTGAACTAGGTTTGTGGTAGTGAATCAAATATAATAAATTTATATATCCCTCCACTGAGACAGGGACTGGGGAAGGAGGAGGGCTGAGGAAGAGAATGACTCCAGTTTGAGATATCTGCAGAAACTGTGACGCCAACATATGAAACGAGAATCTCCTGTTAAAGAAATACATCTATAATTTGAAATCATCCTTCCAGTGATTTTTAAACTGAGCCCTGGCTGTACTCAGTTATATGCCAGGCAATATGCTAAGAGCTGGGGTTTTATTAGAAAACAGTATGCAGCTTTGTCCTCAAGGAGCTTACAGTGGGATCTAGGGAAACTCTTCAAGAAGTCTGGGACTCTGTTGAAAACCTATCAAAATTACCCTTTGTACATTTCCAGGAAAATTGTACCAGACAAAGAAAAATCTCATTGCCTCCAGCCTGGGCCCTTTCCCTGAACTGCTCTCTCCACCCTGGGCTCAAACCCTGACCCTGATACCATTGAATGGAGGCACTTCTGGACCCTCACAGACCTGTCCACTGTGGAGAGCTCCTGCACGCCACACATAGAGTAGGTGTTTGCATAACACTGCCTCCGTTAACCCCCCCCAGCAGCCTCCCTTTTCCAGTGAAGAAACTGAACAGGTGAGCAGTTTCCCTAATGTTGTGGGCCAAGATGATAAAAAATCTGACTCCAGAGCCTGATAGTGTAAAGTCTGTGGGTAGAAAAGACCTGGCACTGCTTTTTGGCCTTGGCAGTAGGGGCCCTGCCTGGGGTCCCCTTCTTTAAAGGACCCACTCCGACCTCTTTCCACCCACAGCCCATGACCAACGGGACATGCCCAACCAGAACCCTGCCCCCTCCCCTAGGCTATGCTCTGGATGCCCTGGACCCCCAAATTCTCTGCCCAGCAGGCTGTGGACTGGCTCTTGAGCCTGCTGGGGCCTCTTCCTAGGTCTGTCTTCCTGAGAAATGTGTCAGTGTGCACACTCTTAGACTTCCAGGTGGCTCAGGAGGAGCTGTTTGTGCGGGAGGGTTAAATGGAACTTGGAGGTGTGGGGAGAATGTCCACGTGCATGTGTGAAAGTCTCCCCTGTGACTTGGGATAAACCCAAAGGGAAAAGAAGGAGGCAAACCATGGATGGGAGACCGGAGATCAAATCCCCCCATGCTACCATGTTCTGAGGCCACTGTGACACGTGTGCAAACCCAGAAGTGCTAGATTGCAAGCCCTCCTTGGGCAACCCTTGACTGATAGAACCCAGAACCAAGGATAGATACTCCCCTCTTTTGTCCCCTCAGGAAGACAATTCAGACCTATATTCCACAGGGCTCTCTGGAGAAGCCCTTGAAGGATCTAACCAGTTGTCCATAGTGATGATTAGTTTGATAATCTCCACTTGGGGCTGTTTCCCCTTTTTTTCTTGTTTTGTCTTCCAAGACTCCTACTTCTCTTCCTTGGAACCACTTTCCCCAAAAAGCTGCCTGCCAGTATGCCCTTACCCAAAATTCTGTGGGTTCTTACGGTGAGAGGAGGGAATTACCTCAACTCAGAGGATGTTTTTTAGTTATTTAGACATGGTAAGTGGGCCCTTGACCCAGACCTCTCAAGGGTTAGAAGTAATCTAATTTTCTTTTTAAATTCTGTGTTCTTTATCCAGGAGAACAAGGTTGGGTAGGGCAGGGCAAAATGTACATAATTAAAGGAAAATGTTAGTTTAAGATAAATCATAAGATCTTTTCCCCCAATTGTTTCATAAGTGTCATAATGGTTGTCTTTTTAAAATTACTTAATAAGGATCCAAACAAGGTCTATATATTCTGATTGCTTGATGTATCTCTTTGGTATTTTTAAATCTAAAGTTTCTATGCATTTCTCTTCTTTTTATGGAGAAAAACAAAGCTGCTTGTATTATTGAGTTTCCCACAGTATGGTTTTTGCCAATTCCAACTTTACAATGTTTCCTTAGACTGGTAGCTGTACTCAGGATGTGGTTAAATTTGGGTTCCATTTTTTTTTTTTGCAAGAATATTCCTTTGGGTGATTTTAGCAGCCATTGGTGATCATTGACTCATTAGGAGTTGCATATTGGTGATATTCTACCATTCCATCTTCATAAGTTAGCTGAAATATTCTTAAAAAAAGAAAATTTGACACTATTTGGCTGCTCAGTAGTATGACTCATACAGGAAAGGCAGGTGCATGCATGCTAAGTCACTTCAGTCATGTCCAACTCTTTGAGACTCTATGGACTGTATAGCCTGCCATGCTCCTCTGTCCATGGGATTCTGCAGGCAAGAACACCATCGTGGGTTGCCGTGCCCTTCTCCAGGGGATCTTCCTGACCCAGGGATCAAATCTGCATCTCTTATGTCTCCTGCATAGGCAGGCAGTTTCTTTACCACTAGAGCCACATGGGAAGCCCAGGAAAGGCAGGATAAACACTTAATTCAATCCAAGGGATTCCCCAGCTGCCCAAGTGTTTTCACATCTCTTGGTCCCATAAACTCTAGGAGAACTCACAGATGAGAGCATGAAATTAAAATCAGTAATACTGAGGCTCGGTTGAGAATGGAAATCACCATCCAGCCAGGGTCCCCTGAATGTGGGACACCTGCATATCCATTATTTGTACATCTTCAGGAATCTTAAGAGGTAATAGTGAAGCTGATTTTGGAGATGAAGAAATGCAGATTAGGGCCTCTCTGACCCTGAAGTCCATTTTGTGGTTTGTTTTATCACACTCACTGCAGGAGATTAGATGTGCACAAATATAATTTTAATTTTCAAGCATGGGAAGAAGATACATCCTACCAACTACTAGGGTGACCTTGAAGTGGATCCCAGGTGTGAATGGTTTGTGATCATCTCCCAAATCCATGTGTGTTTTCCAGGGCTTGACTGGGGAATTTAGGACACACTGTTTCAGACAATTTCTTTCTCTCTCTCTTTTTTTTTACAGCATCACTAAATCCAACGTGTTTTTTTCCCACCGACACACTTACTGATTCTCTCAGTGTCCTAAACATTGCACCTGGCCCTGAGGAGTATGAAGATGAAGAAAACAGGCCCCTGTCTTTGAAGACACAAAACTGCATGAGGAAACAGGCATGTAAACAGCAGCGGGAAGAAAGAGAGGTGCTGAAATAGAGACAGAGGCATGGTGGGAAGCAGTGCAGATGGCGGGGACTGATTCTGTCTTAGGGACCACTGAGGTCTGGAGACTCCTTACGTGAGGAGCAATCACCATAATTATTTAACAGTATTCGACATCTACCACATGTGAACCACTGTGCTGTGCACCTTTAAGGATTTGATTGTCTTTTGTGCATAGCTCTAACTCTCTCCACTGTTCTCGGCTTGGGCATCTAAGTAGGCAGGAATCTAACGCAACTTGCCCAGCTATTCTTGTGTTTTTCTCATTTCGTTATTAACTCCAAAAGACTTAAAGGAGTTAATAAACTTTACTTAAAATATTTTATCCTCCAAAACACCCATCATGTACTCATGGTAAGTAATAAAAAGTAGGTGGCATAAATGGAGGAAGGTCCAGGTGAGTAACTGCAATGATGACAATGATAATTACTACAGTATATTTATTAGCCTTTACTCTTTGCCTGGTACTGTTCTTGATAACTTAAGTTGTGTTAAACTCATTGGATCCTCCTAACACTTCTGTGAATGGGTCATGCTGAACATTTACGTCCTATTTAAGAATGGAGGGGAATTTATGAGGGAGAGAGCAAGTAAGCCACAAAGGAAGTTAAAACATGTAAAGCTCTATTTTTTAAATTGAAATGCGCTTCTGAAAAAAAATCTCGGTCCCCACTTGTGATGACTAACTTCTCATACTAAAAAAATATTGTTTCACGTCCTGTCCTCTTTTTTATTCTGGCTTAAACATGAAAACCAGTCCTGGTTCCATGTATGTCAACTGACACACGGTCATTTTCCAAAACCTGGAGGTAGCGTACCAATAGAAGGCGTGAGGCCTCTGGGAACGATCACTGTCCTGGGTAGTGACTCCTGTTCAGTCAGGGCTTGGCAGGTCCCATCAGCGAGGCACTAAGTCTGGACACAAAGCCATGCCAAGCAGATGGGAATCCCCATCAGAGGAGAGCCCTGCAGTCGTGCTGGGCACACACACTTGGTCCAGGCTTCAGTTTTCTTCAGCTAGGATGGACCATTTTTAACACTTGGGGTCTTTGATCTTCTCAGAAATATCCTGTCTCTGGGCTTCAGCCATTTCAAGCCTCCACAACTCAACTTTTTACCTAGCAATCACTCTGGGCAAAAAGCACTCAGCTAATTCTCAGTAAGTGTGAGGTTGGGCAGGCTCATTTTGTTAAATTAAACTCCGAAGATAAGTTAGTAACTCCCACAAAGTCTGCACACCTTGGAACTTTTATCTCGAGCACACTTCTAATTGCCTTTTCCTTCTTTCCTATTTCATCTGAGAACTTCAGGGTAGAAGGAAAAATCTCTAACGCTGAGCCACTAGAATCACTCAGACATATGAGCCAGCCACAGAACAAACACAGGGACCAGAGTAGAACATGAACTCAATGATAAGGGTTTTGTGTTTTCAAGCAGTTCCCTGAGTATCTTTTGTTTGTGACACATGGCATTGGAAAGACAATATAGGTGGTCATGTGTATTGTATTAAGAGAAAGGAGAGCCAGAGTCTCTTCTCAGCGCAGCCTTCAATTTGGGCATGTGACCCAGCACTTCGGTTTCTTCATCTAATAATGGGACATAGACTATGGCACATAGATGAAGTCTTCCACAGAAACCCAATTCAAAAAACATTCAATTGTAGTGTTCTATTTAAATGTTTGATGATTTTTATAAAGACAATTAGTGGGATATAAGTTAATTTTGACCATAATATCCAAATAGTAAAGTTAAGTATGGAACACATCATACCAACCAATGCTATTTCTATTCATTTAGGGTTTTAAAATATTTAAATATACATTAAAAAAAAACCCCTTAAAATGCAGGTAGAATACCTTTGGGAACTCTGCGGAACAGAGTTACAAACCAAGACCCAGTAGATTATTAAAGGGCCTTCTGTTTCAGAATTTCCATGATGGGACAAAACTCTACAGTGCAAATATTGTACCTGATAGTCCTCTCCTATTTTCTATGAATGTGATCCTATATGGAGAGGATAAAAATATTCTAGAGTTTCAAAAACAGAAAGGGGAAGCAACTATATAATGTCAATATTCTCTGGACATGGCACAAGTACAAACAACTTATATATCGGAACTTAATGTGAGAAGATAAAAATTATATTAATAGGCAAAGATTTTAATAACAAAATACTAGCAAACCAAATCTAGTAATACACAAAAAGTATCTTATACCATGGTCAAGTGATACTTATTCTAGGAATGCAAAGTTGGCTTATCATCCAAAATTAATCAGCCTAGTATATCATATTGGGCTTCCCAGGCAGCTCAGCCGATAAAGAATCCACCTGCAATGCAGGAGACCTGGGTTCAATTCCTGGGTCAGGAAGTTCCCCTGGAGAAGGGATAGGCTACCCACTCCAGTATTCTTGCCTAGAGAATCCCCCCACACAGAGGAGCCTGGTAGGCTATAGTCCATGGGGTCACAAAGGGTTGGATGCAACTAAGCACAACGACGCACAGTACACTGTATTAATAGGTTAAAGGGTAAAAACATGTTCATCTCAATGGGCACAAGAAAAGCATTTGACAAAATCCAACATATTTTCATGTTAAACTGTCAATAAACTAGGACTAGAAGGAAATGTCCTCAACCTGATTAAGGGCATCTATGATCAACACATTTTCAACAATGGTGCCAAGATAACTCAATGAGGGGAAGAATAAATGGTATTTTCATCAAATGTTGCTGGTATGTAAAATAATACATACCATTCATAAAAACTAACTCAAAATAGGTCATAGACTTAAATATAAGAGCTAAAACTATAAAGTTTCTAGAGGAAGACAGAGGAGTAAATCTTTATGACCTGGGATTAGACAGTGGTTCCTTAGATATGACATCAAAAGCATAATGGACTAAAAAAAAAAAGGTTTGGGTTCATAAAAAAAATAAATAAAACCTTTGTGCATCAAATGATACCATCAAGAAGTAAAAAGGCAACCCACAGAATGGAAAAAATAATTTAAAATTATATATTAGTAAGGGCCTTGTACCCAAAATATGTAAAGAACTATTACAACTCAATAATAAAAAGACAAGTAACCCAATTAAATAATGGGCAAAGGACTTGAATACATATTTCTCTAAGGAGATACATAAGTGTTCAACAAGCACACAAAGAAATGCTTAATATATTTAGTTATGGAGAAATGTAAGTCAAAATCATGATATCACTCCACACTGCCTAAAAGGGCTATAATTAAGAAATAAACAGACAATAACAAGTGTTGGTAAGGATGTGGAGAAGCTGGAGTCTTCACATGCTGCTGGTAGGAAAGTTGTAAATGGTGTAGCCACTTTGGAAAACAACGGGGCAGTTCCTCAAGATGCTGAAAATAGTCACCAAAAGACCCAGGAATTCCGCTCACAGGCAGATACCTAATGAAAATATATTTCCACACAACTTGTATTTCAATGTTCACAGTAGCATTATTCATAATCGTCCCCAAATGGAAACAACCTACATGTCTATTAACTGATAACTAGATAAACAAAATACGGTCTATCTACATAATGTTATTCAGGTGGAATTTTATTTGGCAATTAAAAAGGATAAAATACTGATACCTGCTACAACATGGATGAACCTTGAAAACATTATGCTAAATAAGCAAGTCAGACACAAAATGCCACGTATCGTATAATTCAATTTGTATGACATGTCCAGAATAGGCAAATCCATAGAGATAGAAAATAGATTAGTAGCTGCCAGGGACAAGGATGGGAGGGGAGTTAGAAAAGAAATTGTCTGATAATGGGTGCAGGATTTCCTTTTGGAGTGTTGAAAAGTGTTAAACTATAACCCACACAAGGTGGAGTTCTCTTGCTTCTAAACTCTATGCATTTCTATAACCCAACCAAAGGGCAGCTTGCACATACCAGCTGTAGATTTTCAATTCCTGACTGAGAAAAAAAGCTCACATTGTCCCCAAACAGGAAGAGATTTAGGGTGAAAGCACTGAAATTGTAACAATGTTGTTAGTTCTGTTACTCAACCACCAAATAGAGGCTTGCCACATGCCTGCAAAGTGTCTTGGTCTTCTGCAGAGATGAGTCAAAATTCATGGGACTCTGGTTTCCTGAGCTTTAAGTGCACTCAGTTTCTAAATGACTACTTTGCAATAAGATTCAGCTGCTCCGGCTGAGATTCCAAGAGGATGAAACTACTTTCTAGATGTTGCTAGAGCCGGTGAACCCAGATCTCTATAGCCAGCCTTACAGATGTTACAGATGGCTCCTACACACACACACACACACACACACACACACACACACACACTCACAGTCATCAAGACCAGGCAAAGGACCTCCCTTCTTTCCCCAAGAACCCATTTCCAAGACTAGCCGCAAGCACAGGAAGTGTGTTATTTCCCCTTAATTAACTTTTGGGATATGATTATAAAAGAAGTACACTGTCATTATAGTAAATTATAAAATGGTCGTATCCAACTTTGAGCACTTGCCACACCAGGCACTGTGCTGAGAAATTCACTCCAATTGCTTCATTTCTTCTCCAACAACCCAATGAGGCAGATAGTGTAACTCCTGCTACCAATTTGCACATGAAGAACCTTGAGCTCAGAACAGCTAACAACAGTTATTGTTAACAATGGTGGCAGCACTGGGGAACAAGTCTGTTTGGGTTTAACCCCTATACTAGATTACTCTAATACAAGATGGGATGTGTGAAATTCCTCATAGAACAACAAAAGAGGGACTCCTCTGGTGGTCTAGTAGTTGAGATGCCATGCTTCCAAATCCCTGGTAGGGGATCTAGGATCTGCATGCCAAGCCAAAAGTAAATAAATAGAACAGGACATAATAAGCTTCCAGACCTCCCTCTCCCTCCCTTCCCTAGATCTACCGTCACCAAGTCCTCTAGGTTATCTGTCTCCTCTGTTGCCTTCCATTCTTCCATTCACTACTTTGGAAATGGACTGAGCCCTAACCATGTGCCAGGACCGTACAGGCAGTAGGGGTGTGACAGTGAACAATCCAAAAGCAGCTCCTGGCTTCTTGAGTTCTGCTCCCACCTTTGTCCAGGCTCTTGTCCCTCTCTCCAGGATTGTCAAAACAAATCCACCCATGCCCCTTGCCGTGGAAGCGCAGAGTCCTAACCATTGGACCACTAGGGAATTCCCACACAGTAGTTCTAATCACGTCAGTCAGAAACTTTTAGAGGTGGCCTATTTTCTCCAGCATGTAGCCTTGGCCTGACATTAAAGGTTTTTTGTAACCTGGATCATATTACCTTAAGACTGATGCTCCATTTAAACCAAATCACTCACCCTTTCCTTAAAGGTGGTATGAGTTTTCTCATCCCACTTACTGGCATAGAATGCTCACCAAAGCCCACTCTGCACTGGGTTTTACCTCTCAGTCCCCCTTCCAGAGCAGCTGAGGACGGAGTGGCAGGCTCTGGCCAGCAGAGTCCCCCATTGATGGAACTGGCCCCCTCCCACCCCACCAAGCCTTGGAACTGCAGACATTGCATAGGCAATACACTAAGCTGCTGAGACGTTCTGAATCTATTACTGAATGCAAGTTTGTGTGCCAGAAACACAGGAGGCCAAGGAATATCAAAACCAAAACGTTGCAGTTTGGAGCAGAGAAAGGTTTATTGCAGGGTCCTAAAAGCTTTCAGTAAAGCCTTTTTCTAGGAAAGGTGATGGACGGGTATGGTGACTTGTTGCAAACTTCTTGGGGTCACATCCTTTGTTCTAGAGGTCAGGTCATGGTCAGGTCACAAGGCTCCTGTAAACCTCCACCAAATCCATCAAAGAAAGTAGTAAAGCTCAGAGAAGCCTGGAGTGCTGCGGTCCATGGAGTCACAAATAGTCTGACACGACTTAGCCGCCGAACAAGAAATGTTATTCTCAGTTCTGAAAAGGAAGCGCAAGGTCCCAAGACTCAGCTCTCTCCCTCTGACGCCCCAGCCCTGGCGTAGGCGGGGTGGGGTGTGTGTCTCTGCTGGTGCTCTTCACCCTGCCCAGGAGGGTCTCCCCAGCACCCAGTCTTGGTCCTCCTGCCAGCACCCTCAGGACCAGGTCCCCAGACCCCGCTCAGCCATCATCACTGGGTGACCGGAAGCCAGTCAGCCCTCAGGCTTGTCGTTTAACCCGGGGAGAAGCATTTATATGGGATCAACAGGAATACCCATTCTAGCGAATACTCATCAGGTCAGTTCCTAGCTCCTGACAACTGCCCTTGGTTGAGAAGAGCCCCACCCACAGAGGTGGACCTGAAGTAACCACGTGCAAGGCCCTTGCAACTTAACCCTCGCCTCCGGCCACTTACTAGGAATGGACAACCGATCTATGCTGTTCCCAGTTTTGAAACTTGAAGGGAGAGACTGAAGCTGGCTGAAGCTGGTACCTGAATGGCAGTGTCCACACACTCCAGTTGCTGAGGCCTGCACAGACTCGGACCTGTGAAGACCACCTCCGCCATTAGACGGGGAGAGGTTCCAGGGCAGCTGGGCTGGGGGCTCTGGAGCTACCAAGGACACAGTCCTCAGCCTGTCCTGGGACCCCCAGGCTAGAGGACCTGGAGGGTCCTGGCAGAAGGCTGCCATCCATCTCCCACAGCACCCTCCGCCACGACGACCACCATGAGGGCGACCGTTGGGAAGCGAGCAGGACCTCTTACGGCCACGCTCTGGGCCTCACGCTCAAGATCTCGCGAGAACTGTCGTGAGCTCGGCTGCGCGCCGCCCCACCGTCTTATCAATATAAGTCTCTGTGCTAGCTCCGGGCTAGCCTGTGCGGAGGAAATTCCTATCTTTGCTCCTGCTAGTCCCTCTGCCTAGAGAGACCTTTCCCCTCTTGCTCCTCAGTTGAAATTCCTTCATTTCAACTCCAGCATGTCCTCCCCTGGGTGAAGGGGTGGCGGTGGTCTGTCATCCCCACCTCTGTACTCCGGGTACTATCGCCTCTATTTCAGTCCAGAGAGGAGGCCGTCTCTGCGCCGGGATGTACGGAGACCAGAGTCTGTGTTAGTTTAGTTAATTCTGTCTCCCACAGGGCTTAGTCTTGCGATTTGTACTCAGGAGTAGTCAGTGAGCAGCAGACATGAGTTAGGTCAGAGCGAAAACCATTTTCCCCAGTCTCATTGTAACAACAGGAGGATGGAAATGGAAACTTGACCCATCCCAACCTGGAGGCCACAGGGATTAGAGAGGGTTTCAGGTGAACAGGCAGTGTGGGGGGGGGGGGGGGGCGCGCCGGCCGTACCTTATCATTGCCATCCCTCTTTCACAAGTGCGGGAAACCCTCAGGCTGGGCAGGATCTGGGGGAGCTACTACTCAAGAACCTCTGCAGCTTCCAACTGTTTACCTCCGGGGAACCATGGCGATGGGAAAGTGGTCGTCATGGCAACCCCATTATTGACAAACGCTGCAACCGCGGGCAGATAGTGAGTGAGGACAGGAAACGCATTAAGCACAGGAGCATCAAAGGCAAGAGGCACAAGCAGTCCTGGCCAAAGTCCGTGCTAAAGTGACTGAGATCTTGGAGAACTCAAAGAGCATCCAGTGACCCTCTCCTGGCATCCAGCGCCCATCGAGGGCCCCATTTATGACGGAACAGAGGCGCCACATCCTTTAATTCTCCCACTAGTTCGGTGAAATCCTAACGCGCTTCCCTGACCCAGTAGAATTTTCAAGAATCTGAAACATGGGCGTACAAGCTTAGAGCTAGTGGCTGTGACGGCAGTCTCCTCCCTTCTCCCGGCCTGACTTTCCAGCACCCCATCCAGTGATTTCTCACTGAAGTATGTCACCCCATGCCTAGACAATGATATCAGTTGCGAATTTTTATGAATGAAAGTGTGTGCGCGCGCGTTGGGTGTGTGGGTTGGTAGGCTGGAGGACAGGTCCAGAGAGACTGAACTCTCCCGGAGAGAGCCTGAATCCAGGTCTGGAGCTACTGCCCCAGAGTTGGAGGTACCAGGGAAGGTGCTGACCCCAGCTTCGCCCCTATGGAAGATTTGGAGAGGAGCCCCCACTATCACGCTGTCGGGTTTCCAGATGAGGAGTTGTGCAGGCGGAACCCCTCGCAGGAAGCCCTGAGCGAGCGAACTGCCTGTCCCGGGCACCGGGTCCACCGCCGCGGAGACCACAGGCCGGGCTCGGGGTTTTCTTTGCTGCTGCCCCCGTCATCCTCGGCCACATCCCGCGTCTAACTAGGGATACCCACTTCAGAATGACAACGTTTGAAGTCTCAACAACAGCATAAAATACTCCGGGATTACACGGAGAGGAGAATGAATCGGCCCTTCCTTCCTCCAGTCATCCAGCCCTTGCCTGGGAAGGCTAGAGCGCAAGGGGTTGCTGGCCGCGCCCCTCGAGGATTGGGAGTGGGGGCGGCCCCTGAGCTGGGGAGAAAAGTCTGAGGACGAGGACAGGGAGCCCGTGTGATTATCCGCTTAGGGGATTGCTAAGAATCAGAGGGCCCCCCACCCCGCCCCTTCTTGCTCCTAAACGCTAAGCCCCTAAGGCAGGAGCAGCCAAGATCTCGGATTATGATTTTATCATTAAAAAACAAAAGTGACTGCTCACTCCCCCGAGAATTCTAATTCTTTGGCTCTTCCTCAGCCCACCTGTCTCAGATCCTCAAGGCTGAGTCGGGTCCAGAGGAGGCAGTCTCTTGGCCCCCGTCCGTGTTCCCCTCGGCTCCTGCTCCCTCCAAGTCGGGGTCACAACTTCCTCAGGAGCCGCGCACACTCGGGGGGAGACTGTGCGGAACCCCGATCTGGAGCCCGGGGAGAGAGGCGGCCACGAGCCTCTTCTAGGACAGGCGGCCGTGAAGGCGGGGCGTCCGGGTACCCGGGATCTTGGGGAGGTGTCTTGGGGGTGGTGCCAGGTGCATCCTTTTGTTGAAGGAGCCCAGCTTCTTCTGCCTCCAGCCTCGACGGCTCAGCCTGACTTGGCCCAGCGCGGCGGCTGCGGGACGTGAGTAGAAGAGGGTGCGACAGATTTAGGAAGCAGGAACAGCCTCTAGTCCTTTGATTGCTGCTGAAAGGATGTGTGTGCCGGGGTGGGAGCAGAGCTGGCCCTTGCTTCTGCCCCTTTCTCCCCTGTTTCAGCACCGGGGGCTGCGGACAGCGCCGCGCCCACCCGAGGACCTCGCGACCCTAGTCCCTTGAGCACATACATATCTTTAATCCACTTTCATGCTGGAGTCTGCGTCCCCCGCGCACCTCCCAGCGCCCCAAGAACCATCAGCTCAAGAGCCCCTAAATTCCTTACCCCACCAAAGTTTGAGCTCTCCGCGGCGCGCCTGTGCCTGGAGGAACGTCTCCTCTTCCTCTGGACCGCAGCGCCTTGCTCACTCCCACGCTCCAGCCCCGGACCCTCCTCTGCGGGCAGCGGAAGGAGCCAGTTGCCTCCCTCTCTCTGCGAAAGTCAGGTGAGGCTCTGGAGCCTCAAAGGCGGTCCCGGAAGAGGCCGAAGCCGCTCGAAGCCGTGCCCTCCGAGACAAGAGGGGCGAGCCAGGAGCAAGCAAGCAGCAAAGTCCGTCTGTCAAATCTGGACTCGCTCCTAACCGCGAACAGCCTCCTTGGACTCCTCCCTTGGATTTTGTTTTAAAACTGGTAGTGTAATTCACACCGCATGAGGACACTGCAGAGATCTGGGAGTTTGGAGTTTAAAGGTGGGAATATATATCCCCTTAAACTCATTTACATTCTTATGGGAGAGAGTTTTAGAAACAAATGTCTCTTGGGGATATGGTGTATTCTTGCAGAGTTTTGGTTTCCTTCTATGACACCAGACAACACAGATTCCCTGAACTAAAAATTAAAACCTACCAATCCAGCTGGTATTCATTGCCCACTATGGAGGCCGAAGGTGCTTAAACTCTTTTTGAAGAAAAAACCTTATAGCAAAGCCTCCACATTTCTGCAAACTCACTTTCTCCACAGAAGGCATATATCTGACACACACACATATCAAGGATAAAGACCTAATCTCACCTCCTGTTCACTCTCCGGTTCTGGATGAACAGGTCCCAGGAGGAGTCCAGCTTTCTTGTTTGGGACAAGAAGCCTCTGGGTTCCAGGTTCCCATAAATTAACACCCTTACAGGAAGAAACTCTGAAGGAGCAGATCCCCCTCAGGAGCCTGAAAACCAGAGGCTTCTCTGAGGACTTGAACTGGCACCTGGCATTTCCCGAACATACCTATCAAACTGTCTATTCATGGAGCAAACTGTCTTCAGAGGACAAGCTTTCAAGTTCATGCAGATTTGAAGGGAGAGATGAAGTGTATCCTATTCTGTGGAGAATAACGAATTAGACATATCTACACACATTTATCACATTTGTGAAGGGACACAAAGCCTAGGAAAAAAAAACTTTCCTTGAAAAGTCAGGCTAAATTATTCAGATTTGAAGGATTCTGGCTATAAGAAAACAAATGAATGGAAATGGTGAATCAATAAAACAAAGTTGAAGCCACAGAAGATGGAGAAGAGAGTTTTTATTTGGCCATTTGGGCTCTTGGAAGAAACTTGAATTTACCACAAGAGAAAAAAACAATTCATGAGACCATGGTCATCTCAGCCCACAGAGTCTCCAACATACATCATTTACCCTGGGCAATTTTTTTTTAATAGTCCTTATTATTGAGAAATGCTGCATTTCTTCTAATCCCTGTGATTTACCATACAAGTAAGAGCTGTTTCCTGTTGGCTTGTCCTCAAGGGAAAACAGGAAGCAGGTGGTTGTCCTCTGTGGCCCAGAAATATTTTAGAGCTTTTAAAGAATCTTGAATGCTGATTTTGGAGAAAGTAGTAGTAGTAGCTATTAGGAGACAATTTTTGAGCCATAATATGAAAAATCCATTTGAACTTTGTTTTTGAAATGCAGACCATTTCTAAGATCTGAAGGGGAACACAAAATCTTACAAAATTGATCATAAGCTGGAGAAGTGCACTGAATCTGATGAAATAAAGTAGGCCATCTACTATAGGACTGAACACATAATTGGGCAATAGGGCATTATGTGGGTGTCGATAATTATTACTGAAGAACTTTTGGCACCTGAAAGATTTGGAAGCAGATGAACTGAGACTGGGAATGAGCAGAAAGAGCCCTCAGAAAATGTCTCTGTGAGTTTGCCTGGAAAGACATCTAGGAGCAAGATCTTTGGCTGCCAGGATAGAGGGTCCAGATTTGGCCAAAGACACACTGAGTGCGGTGGCATCTGGGGATCTGTCCTATTGCTTAAGCTTCATCTGAGGTACAAGATGGTGTGTATGGATGGCATCTTTGTCAAGAGGCAGGACACAATCAGCACCAGGCAATCCCCGATGAGCCAGTGGGATGTCCTCACAGGACCATGGGATCCAGAGACCCAGCATAGGGATCATGAGAAACCCAAAGCCTTGTGCCAGAAGAGGAAGACTACAGTGCAAAGGGCATGATGGAGAAGATGCTACTTCCTTATTCTGATGCGGCAGGTGAGATTGGGAGGAGGGAAGACAGGGTGGACCCTATGTTGTTTCAGTCTCAGACAGGACTCACTAAAGCAATGAGAAGGGGTCTGTGGGGGGAAAAGGGTGGCACTCGGCCTTTGGGAGCTGAGGAAGCCTGGACCCAGGGAAGCTAGGGGACCAGTTCTGTTCACCTGTGATTTCAGTGCCAGAGAAATGAAAGGATAAATACTAGTCATGCCCAGAAGAATTGAGTTAGAACATGAGCCTGGATAAGTGCAGCTTAGGGGACTCCCCAGTGATATGGAAAAGACCCAGATACTGGGAAAGATTGAGGGCAGGAAGAGAAGGGGGCAACAGAGGATGAGATGGTTGGATGGTATCACTGACTCAATGGACATGAGTTTGAGCAAACTCCAGGAGATAGTGAAGGACAGGGAGGCCTGGCGTGCTGCAGTCCAAGGGGTAGCAAAGACTCTTGAACACAACTAAGCAACTGAACAACAGTGATATTTGCTTTAATTGTTTTAAAATTTAGAAATGGTGTGATTACAGTCTATATAGTCTTCTGGGATTTTTTTTTTTTCCAACCAATATTAAGATTCAGTGATGATGTTGCTTGTAGCCATAGGTCTTTCAGTTTTACTCTGCATATGTACAATTTGTTATTTATTCTGTGTGCCCTATGATGTACTTTCATTTTAAAACACTGGGAGGAGGAACTAAATTTTCACTATTCTAATTATGTAAAATCTGCCCAGTCCAAACACTTCAGACATCCTGGGAACTTGATAATTACAGGCTGGTGTTGAAAGACACCTAATTTGTGCTCAAAGGTGGGCAACAAGGCAGCTGCTTCTGCTGGGGGCCATATGGTGTCCGTTATGTTAAAGAACACACAATCTGATAAGCAGATAAGCCACACTGGCAGATTAGAAGTAGAAATGCAAACAGATAAGCCCACTTATCAGTAAGGGGAAGGTGTCAGCCAGCCCTGGCAGATGGCCTAGATCCTTGGTGAATGATAAGGCAATTTGTAGGAGTGGCTTTTGGGAAACAAAATACTTAGGCAGAGGCAGACAAGGTTCACAGGAGAGGCAATGATGCATCCATTTCCCCAGCAAAAATTCTCCTACTCAGTGTAAAATCATCTGGGGGAAAAATGCCTGAGGCAGGGAGAGGCAATTGTGTTTAGTTTTTAAGACCCACTTTGCCTGCTTCCTTCTCAGACCATGAAGAAGATGACCTCTGTTTCCCTCACCTACCTGGCAGTTGGAAGAATAGAAGGAAAATAATGAAATGTGGAGTTATGAATTCTATCCAAATATCATTAAGGAGGTCCGTGGTGCTGTGGATCTAAGTTATTTTGTCCTGGGAGCTGCCCCCTTCAGGTCACCCTTGCAAGCAGTGAACAGGTAGGGGCTGCTGAAAAGGCCTATGTGGGTGGGAGCTTTTTCATTCCGTACAAATCTCCTGTGTCTGACCACCAATGCCTGCAAGTCCACTCTCAGAATTTCATCCTTTTATTTTCAAACTTTGGTTCTTTTTAAAATGCCAGTAACTCCAGGTGCTAGAATGTGGTGGATAAAGAATCAAATAAAAAGTTCTGATAAGATTGAGGATAGCATTTGATGATGCTGGAAACCAGTGA
>SJYV01012136.1:1135418-1150295 GCA_006410875.1 Neotragus pygmaeus | reverse complement strand
CTATCTATCAGATCTAGGCCCTTAAATCTATTTCTCACTTCCACTGTATAATCATAAGGGATTTGATTTACATCATACCTGAATGGTCTAGCGGTTTTCACTACTTTCTTCAATTTAAGTCTGAATTTGGTAATAAGGAGTTCATGATCTGAGCCACAGTCAGCTCCTGGTCTTGTTTTTGTTGACAGTATAGAGCTTCTCCATCTTTGGCTGCAGAGAATATAATCAATCTGATTTCAGTGTTGACCATCTGGTGATGTTCATGTGTAGAGTCTTCTCTTGTGTTGTTGGAAGAAGGTGTTTGCTATGACCAGTGCATTTTCTTGGCAAAACTCTATTAGTCTTTGCCCTGCCTCATTTCGTATTCCAAGGCCAAATTTGCCTGTTACTCCAGGAGTTTCTTGACTTCCTACTTTAGCATTCCAGTCGCCTATAAGTTCTCCCTTACTCATGCTTATATAGTTTAGTGATCAGTCAGGAATAAAAACAGTTAATATTCAGTTTTTATGACTCACTCTGACTGTGGTTTCTTGCTCCCAAGATATCTTTAAATTTTCACTTCTTTTCCAGCCTTGAACTCTTATCTCTGGCACCTGGAGCCAGTCAGTGTATAGTTTTCTGTGGCCTTGGCTGTGAAAATTGGGAACTGCCCTTAAGCCAGAGTGTTACCACATCACAAATCTTACCTCTTCTGGATGCAGTTTTTGGAGAATAAACTCTCCATATCCTATATGCTTTTGAACATTTTTATTGTGGTTTTAAATACCTGTTGACTTTTATTTAATATTTATTTGGCTGTGCCAGGTCTTAGCTATAACACTGATCTTCGATTTGGCATTCAAGATATTTAGTTGCCACATTTTAACTTTCAGCTGTGGGATCTAGTTCCCTGACCAGGGATTGAACCTGGGTCTCCTGCATTGGGAGTGTGGAGTCTGGGCCCCTGGGCCACCAGGGAAGTCCCACCTGTTGACTTTTAAAAATATTTTATCCGGGTCATAAAATTGTTATTGTGAAAGGATTTGCATTAGCACTTCACATTGCCACGTTTCTGGAAGTTCTCCAAATAGTTTTAATTTGTAGTTCTCTTAACATGAGTGATGTTAAACATCTTTACAAGCTTTTAGCTTTATTCTTTATATATATTTTTATGTCCTTTGCCTATTTTCTGCCATGTTTTTGGTCATTTTTTCCCCTTCAATTTTTAAGAGTTCTCTATATTTTAGGGACATCAGCCCTTTGTAATACACTAAATTTCCATTTATATTTGGGTCTGTTTCTAGACACTACTTTATTCCACTGGTCTCCTTGTCTTGTGTTAGCACCATCCCATTTTAAGCATGAAGGTGTTATCATGTTTCATGTATTATCACAAGTCCCTCTCATGTCTTTTTTTTAGTCTTTTCAAGTTAGTGTCACATATTTATTTTTCTATATGAACTATACTACCAACTTCTCAAGTCTTATAAAACATTTGGTATTGTTTTTATTGGGACTATGTTACATTAAAAAATGAACTCAGGGAGAACTAATATTTTCATGATGCTGAGCCATTTTATCTAAAAACAGGGGATGTTTATTAAGTCTAATTTTGTGTCTTTCAGGAGTGTTTTAAAGTTTTTCTCATATTGTTTTTGCACATTTATTGTTAAGTTTATTCAAGTTACAGTAGGTCCTCATTATTGATGGATTTCCACATTTGTGATTCACCTAGTCACTAAAACATTTTTGTAACTCCAAAATCAATACTCAAAGCATTTTGTAGAATATGCATATGCTCAGAGTGGTGGTGAAAACTTAGGTCATCTTTCTGCCTCTCGTTTCAGCTCTCATATGGTAAGAAGATGTCCTTCTTAGTCCCATATTTTTTCACATTTTTGTTTACTGCTGGTGATTTCACTGTTTAAAATGAAGCAGAGTTGAAGTGCTGTCTAGTGTTCCTAAGTGCAAAAAGGCTGTGATGTACCTTACAAAGAAAATATACACTCGCTTCCTTCAGACAGGAGTTTTAGTGCTGTTAGCCATGAATCCTATGTTAACAAATCAACAATACATATTAAATAAAGTTTTTTTAAACAGACAAACACATAAAAGGAGGTTAGATGTTTATCAGTTGGTGGAAATGATGTGACCAGAGGCTCACAGGAACCTAACCCTAAGAACCATAATTCAGTATATGCTAAATTTAGTTTTAGAGATAACTTTATAGAACCTCAATGTCATTCAAAATATGAGATTTATGAGAATTGACTATATTTAATTTTCTTAGTTGCTGTTGTAAATGAGGTTTTCTCTATCAATATATCTTCTAATTGATCATTACTTGTGTGTATGAAAACTGTATTGATTTTCATACAGTTTGATTTTCATACAGAAACTGTATGATCTCTGTATATTGAATTTCTATCCTGCCACCTCATTGAATTTTTTGTTTGTTTCAATTAGTATCAAAATTATCACTTATTTGCTCAGGTTTTTCAGGTATATTCTCTTTTCATGTGAAAATATAATTTTCTTTTTCAATTCTATTCCAATTAATTTTCTCATCCAATTGTTTTGGCTACAACTCCTCCCCCTTTTTATAAGGATGGGTTTTCATCTGTGTTGAACTGCTCTGAGTTAGTAATGGACTTAAGTTATTGCACAGACTCTCAAATTGAAAGGAACTTAGAAGTAATGTTGGGGATTCTGTCATTTGATGCATGAATCTTTTTTTACATCACTCAAGTGGTCATCTGGTCTCTTCTTGAACCATCTGTTCCCCTTCTTCTGGTAAGAGCTTATCACCCTGTACTCATTCCACATAGCTCTGTGTGGCTATCAATCACTCCATCCTGATGCCTCTGCTCCTGGCTTTTAATCCCAGCTAATTATAAAGGGTAGCTATAAAATCTGTATATATAGTTATTATTTTTAACAGATCTAATCTCTTTTATTACTTCTTCTGTCATATGCTAAAAGTGCAGATTTATTCAGTGAAAATCAAATACACAAGTTACCTGAGGCAATGCATACAGATGCACATGCAAGGATGGCTGGTAATGCATCTCCTGCCTTTGCTGGAGCCTGGAAACTGTTTCTAGACAGTATATCAGGCACTCACAGGGCTCACTTTATCTGTTTCCCAGAGATCAATGCTTCTGTCCAATGTTTTGGAAACTGTTACATACATTTTTATCAGGTGGTTTTTTTGTTTCAGGTGAGGGATGGGCGTATGGGTAGAAATCTAATTTCTGTTATTCCACATTGGCTGGAAATGGAAATACATCGATTATTGCAGTTTTCCCAGCACAAAGAACTGGGCATTATTACTGAAGGACAGCACTTTGAACATATCACTTAATGGCATTGAGCATATCATGCACTGTAATGTAATATCAATATGCTATTATGAATATTTGTCCTGTAGTTCATCTCTGCATCCCCATGGAAACAGAGAGAGAAAGAATAGTATAATGGTCTCTCTGCAGCCTGGCACACTGTCAGCACTCAACTGTTTACTGAATAACTGAATGGGTACATGCAGGCTTACATGAATGCACACATGCATGAAAGAATCACTATGACCAAGTGAATGATTTCTTTCCTACCCCATCAGTCCTCAGCTGTACAGATCAAACCCAGATGACTGCTCCAGTATCTTCCTACTGGGGTTCTGGGTGATGGGATGCCCAGTGATAGGATGCTCTCCCCAGCCTTGTTCCAGATCATTTCCTCACTCCTCAATTCCTTCCTCCTTGTATTACTGATGCATTTTAACCTGATCCCCTTTTCTTTCATATTTTTAGAACTGGATTCTTCCTTGAAATTCTTCACCATAACCCTGGTGACCCCTCCTAGCTTTTAGGAATGTAAGCATCACTTTTAATTAGATCATGAATTTTAGAGTATCACAACACTGCCCTATCTTTTCTATTTGGAGAAAGCATCCAGTATTTTTCTTATTAATAATCTGTACCCTATTATTATATAGCCCCAGAGCTACTACTGACTAGGAGAAGAGCATTTGGGAGACTATTTTATTTTTAAAATTAATGAAGCTGAGACTTCACTGGTGGTCCAGTGGTTAAGAAACTGCCTTCCAATGCAGGAGATGCAGGTTTTGATCCTCGATAGGGGAACTAAGATCTCAAATGCTGCAGGGCAACTAAGCTCTCAAGCCACAACTAGACAGCCTGTGCGCTGTAACTAGAGAAGCCCACGCTTCAGTGGAGACCCAGTGTAGCCAAAAAATAAATAAACCAACCTTCTCATCACTTATCTCCAGGAAGCTGCAAGGAGAACTGCCTTTCATCTACACTAAGAACGAGAGGGGAAAAAATAAAATTAATGAAGCTAATTTTACTAAACAATTATTGAATAGAAGTGAATATTTTTGTATGTCTTTGCCAAAGTGTGTTAAAAGAAAACAGTAACAAACAGTCCAATCGTTTTGAAATGTTTCCAATGTAAGAGTCTTTATTCTAGTTCCACGCTCAATTAGAAGTACCTACAACAGACTTCAGACAAAAATAATTAGGGTGGGCTCAATAAAAATTTTCAGACAACAAAATAGGTAATGTTCAGTTTTACAGCTCTCAGACAAGTTACTAGGTCTTGATTTCAGTCCTAACATTTAATGATAAAATCTGATTATGATGAGATAATCAATGTAAAATGAGATTGCAAGCTTGGATTAGAACTACAGAATTTCAAGATTAGAACTACAGATTTCAAAAAACTTGAAAACCTTATGAGGGTGATCTGTCAGATTAAACTTCTGTGTGTGTCTACTGGAAGATGGTATTCTATCAGTTTTGTGAGGACAGGGTAAATAATAGGATGAAGAATGCCTCAGAAAAGTCAGAACCAATAGGCTCAACTAGACGCAGGCAAGGACGATTAGCTTTGTTACAACCAGGGAAGGCAAGGACAGAGTGGAGTGCGGCCTTACCTCAGCAGAGGGGCTGGTTCCGCAGCATCGGGTGGCTGAGGGCAGCCCCGAAGGAACGCTGGTGCTCGTGAACGTGGATGGCGCTAGACTGCTTTCCGGTTTCTCAGTGGTGCTACTCAGCCCTCGGCTGTGGGTCCTTGATGAGGGCAGGGCAGGGCTTTTCCCGGTGTGGGTGTGGCAGCGATGGCATGGCTGGTTGACTCCTAGACCCCGGGCTGAGGACATTCTCTGGGGAAGTGATGTCAGCATTACTTAAGGGCGTTTGAGTTTTTGCTGTGCTGGGGCCTAAACTGACCGGGAAACGGGGGTGTGAGCTCACATGCACTATCCTTGAGAGAGACTTCAGGGTGTTCCTGGGAGACATGATGTCCCCCTCCCAGCTTGGACTTTGGGTGTCTCTTAGGGTGGGAGTCTCGGGAACTGTTGCCATGGGAAGAGTCATCTGAGTCTGAGGAGATCACCTCCTGGAGAGGTAGCCTCTTGCTGGCTTTCTTTTTCTTCCTTCTAGGGTTCTCCTGTTTTGTAGCTTGTAAATCCCCTGTGTTAACTTCTTTGATTGGCCATACTAGGAGAGAAGAATTCTTTGTGTCCGTATCTTCCCTAGAGAGAGAGAAAGAGAGAGAGATCAGGGTTATTCTGGTTTTGATGGCTGCTGTGTCTACAGAGATGTCCAAGTTAAGAAATAACAAGTGTGGGTGAGTATGTGGAGGAAAAGTAACCCTTTTGCACTGCTGATGGGAATGGAAACTGGTAGTGCCACTATAGAAAATAGCATGGACATTCCTCAAAAAATTAAAAGTAGAACAATATTTTTGATCCAGCACTTCTACTTCTGGGCATATAGCCAAAGAAAATGAAATCAGTATCTTGAAGAGATATCTGCATTCCCATGTTCACTGCAGCATCATTTACAATTGCCAAGATATGGAAACAACCTAGGTGTCCCCTGGTGGATGAATGGATAGAGAAAACGTGACATATGTGGAATATTATTCAGCCATAAGGAAAAACAAAATTTGCCATTTGTGACAACATGGATGGATCTTGAGGGCATTATGCTAATTGAAATATGTCAGACAGAGATAGACAAATACTATACGATCTCACTCATATGTGAATCTAAAAAGAGCCAAACTCATAGAAAGGGACAATAGTATGGTGGTTGCCAGGGTCTGGCAGCAGGTGGAGGGGAAGAGGGTGGTGGTGGGAGAAACAGCGAGATGTTGGCCAAAGGATATAAAAAAATAAAATATATTGGGCAGTTTATTTATACTGAAGTGTTGTCCTTCAAAAAAGGCACCTTGGGAACACCATGATCCCTTCCCAGCCATGCCATCATGGCACATCATTTCAGGAACTTGCCTTTTTCAGAGGCTTCAGGGCAAAGTAAGGACACCAGCGGCCTGGTATTCAACCTTATTTGGTTCCCATAATCAGTATCTGCCACCTTGATCACCTACCTTTCATGCTGAATAACTCTGACCATGGCTGTTTCAGATCCTTTTGGAAATTGTCAAGAGAAAAATCAGTAGAGTGAGAAAAGATTTTTAGTTATTTTTAAGTAGAAAATCCCTCTTCCGTGGTCTGAATCTCAAACCACATGTGATACTTTACAAAGACTGGCTCAAGGACTCAGGAGGTAATTTCCAAGAGAGATTAAAAAATTGGCCTGCCCACTTTATACCCATTAGGATAGCTATTGCCAAAAAAAGAAAAAGCAACACCAAGAAGTAACAAGTGTTGATAAGGATGTGGAGAGATTGGAATGCTTGTGATGGGAATGTAAAATGGAACAGCTGCTGTGGGAAACAGTGTGGCAGGTCCTCAAAATACTAAAAATAGAATTACATAATTCAGAAATTTATCCCCAGGGACCCAAACAGATATCTTTACATGGTGATTACTCTTGAAACAAGGAACTAAGGATGGTTTTTAGTCTTTTTGTTTTTAATTCCTAAATTATATTGACTATGGAATTGACTTTTGGAATAGGAATAAAACAATATAACAATCTGACTGCAATGTGGGAGACCTAGGTTCGATCCCTCAGTCAGAAAGTTTCCCTGGAAAAGGGAATGACTACCCACTCTAGTATTCTTGCCTGGAGAATTCCATGGGCAGAGGTGGGCTACAGTCTACGGGGTTGCAAAGAGTCAGACATGACTGAGTGACTAACACACACACATACACACAAGTTGTCAGCATTAGAATAAAAATGGATTGGGGTTTTGATCAAGGAAAAGCCTTTAGATAAACCAAGTAGATGCTGGGCCACTTTATCATACTCTCCAAAAGGACTGATGTTGACCAAGTTCAAGATATTCCACAAGGAAATGTCCACTCATGGGATGGCCAGCAGAGTAGGTGTGAAATGAATCTGACGTGAAAATTCTTATCCATTCCCCCCATGCACCCTCACTTTGCCCTGCAGGGAGGGGAAGGGCAGCCATCTTCTCACTTCAGTCAGGAGACATCCTCCACCAGCACATCTAGAAGGACCCTGCTAGGTGGTTCTCTTTTTGCCCTGTGTGTATTCAGTTGCTCAGTCGTGTCCGACTCTGTGACATTTTTGGACTGTAGTCTGCTATTCTCCTCTGTCCATGGGATTTTTCAGGCAAGAATACTGAAGTGGGGTGCCATTTCTTTCTCCAGAGGATCTTCCTGACCCAGGGATGGAACCCACATCTCCTGAATTGCAGGCAGATTCTTTACTGTCTGAGCCACCAGGGAAGCTTAAGCCCAAACTGAGTTAAATTTAGTGCCCTATTGTCTTCCACTACAGGGTTAACTCGGTAACAAAATAAACAGGCCAAGACTATAGGGGGTGTCTTGGGAGCCAGCCACTGTGTCTTCACTGGCTCTTCAGAGAAGCCGGTTCGACTTCAGGGAAGAGTTCTGAGCCTCCTGCCCACGCTCTCCTTAGGTTAAAACCCAATGCATTTCCTTGACCAGGCATTGCCAGCTTGCCCATATTCCTTGCCTCAGTTCTGTTCTGCCCTAAGTGTGTCTCTGTCAGTAAGACCATCTTGGTAAATGAAGAACATGGGGATCTCTGGGGTGGGCACTGAAGAGATGTTTGATGAGGATCATGAGGCCCCGGAGTTTTCACAACAGAAGGGGCAGAAAGTGGAGACACTGGTAATAAAAGGCAGTTGCTGGGTTTTCCTGGTGGTGCATTGGTGAGACCTGCCAATGCGGAGGACATGGGTTCGATTTCTGGTCTGGGAAGATTTCACATGCCTCGGGGCAATGAAGCCCACACACCACATCTACTGAGCCTGTGTTCTAGAATCTGTTCTCTGTAATAAGAGAAGCCACTGCAATGAGGAGCCTGAGCAGGGCAACTGGAGAGTAGCCCCTCCTCACTGAAACCAGAGAAAGCCCTTCTGTAGCAACAAAAACCCAGCACAGCTGAAATAAATCAATCATTTGAAAAAAAAAAAAAAAAAGAGCAAAGGCAGTTGCCATCCAAATGGCTCCCCCTGGCCCTCAGGGGTAATGGATCTCCATGACTCTGTGTTCTGGTCCCAAGAACTGCACATCTTCTGAGGACAGGTAATGGCATTTTCCCCTCCAGATATGGCTGGGCACTCAATCATAGGGTTACTGCTGAACTGCTTATCTTTTAGGCCTTGGAAATGAGGCTCCTGACCTGACCAGAATGGACCGAGGCTGCTAGTGACATATAGGGGCTTATGATTTCAGAGGCAAGCTCCTTTTAAGGGAAAAATAGTTAGTAGTGACCAGGCGAGTGGTGGGAAGTGATTCATCTTGGGTAATGTCAGAGTCTCCACTGAATCTTGAAACTTTAATCAATGACTTATGTTCCTGCTGTCAGGAAGGCAGTGTGAGGCCAGGCTACATGGGTAAAGGGAGGAATGTTCAACAACATGGGAATTATCATCGTCTGTGGGGGCACAGTCTTAATTCAAACAGCTTGATGGAAAATTACTAAACTGCTCAAAGAATGATAACGAGAGGCTAGTATTTTGTGTAATAGGAATTAGGAGCTGGCCACAGACCCAGACAAACCACATCTGAACCCTTGGAGGAGGGTCCCCCCACCAGAACTCTTATCGCCAACTGCATCCCACGAAGTCCACATGGTTATTATAATCATGCATCAAGGAAAGAACACTCATACCTCCAGGATCTCATGACCAACAACCTACTTCAGATATCCAGTGATTTTCCCTCAGCACAGAGACAATAATTAGTTTACCCTGGCTTTCCTGAGATCACATTTAGAATGTTGCTAAATTTTTTTTCAAGAAATAAGACTTCCTCTACAGTGAATTTTCTTAAAGAGGAGCCCTGAAGGCAATCTGCCCAAGTTGTGCTCTGACAAGAAGAAAGGGAAGGACTTCCCTGGTGGCACAGTGGATAAGAATCCGCTTGCCAATGAAGCAGACATGGGAAGATCCCACATGCCGTAGGGCAATTAAGCTTGTGCACCACAACTACAGAGCCGGAGCTCTAGAGCTGTGCTCTGCAACATGAGAAGCCAATAAGACTGCACACTGCACCTAGAGAACAGTCCTGCTCTCCACAACTGGAGAAAACCTGAGCACAGCAGTGAAGTCCCAGCGCAGACATGAATAAATGAAATTTTAAAAATTTCAATAAAGGAAGGGAAGATGGATTCCAGCTCTGTTGGGAGGGTTTTCCAACTAGTTCCATGGCATCAGGAGCATGGATTCAGCTGCCAGAGCTGCCCTGCCCAGAGGAGCACGTGGTCACCAGCTGTGGTGGTTGAATAACACCAGTAGGGACACGTCCTTTTGTTGGAGGAAACTGGAAGTCCAAGCATTAAGCCCACCAGGCACACTTTTCTGGAAGGAGCGAGAAGCCACAGCCTTCTGATGTGAACAGGATCCTGGGGAAGGTAGTCAAGGAGACTGAGGACGTGAATCTCCTGCTGGTGAGAAGGGAGGATGCCAAAAAGTGGGGAATATTCCTTCCAGTCCACTTGCTTTGGGGAGTTAGAAAAAATTACATGTATGTTCTCTAAATGGGGAAAGCCATAGAAAGGTTAGGGGATATTCTCGCAAAGAGAGATCTCTGATGCTGTAAAATATAGAAAAAGCTCATGGACTTTCCTGAAGGTAAGGCACAGCAAGAGTGGTCATTTCTCTCCAGCAGACACACCTCTTTCAGAAGCGCCATCAGAGAACACAGTCCATCGGTTGCAAAGGAAAGAGGAAATTGGAACAGCTTCACAAACATGGTGATCCTAAAACTATCTCCTTTAAGGACTAGTTATTTGGAATTTACTGAACTCGGTAATATATTTTGCAAACCAAACTTATTATGAGGCTTTAAGAATCATTTCAATATCAAATTTTGAAAATGAAAAATTTGTATCAGCTGCAGCCATATTCAATCAATGTTGAACTCTTCACCTTCCAAATACTGTTCTTCCTGCCTTTCACTATGTAACACCCTCATGAGGAACCAGAAGAGGGGTTTGCTGAAAATAGTCTGTCAGCCCCAACTGAAGACGCCAAGAAGGAAGGAAAAAAGGAGGGGCAGAGGGTGGAAAGTTGGATATCTGGCACTCTGGTCCATAGCTGTCTGGGGCCATGTATCCCTGGTATCACCAACCCCAAATGGTTGGTTATAGTGGATTTGATATTTTATTTTTTTATTTTATATTTCATTATTTAATATAAATTTATTTATTTTAATTGGAGGCTAATTACTTTACAATATTGTAGTGGTTTTGCCATACATTGACATGAATCCGCCACGGGTGTATACCTATTCCCCATCCTGAACCCCCCTCCCACTTCGCTCTTGACCTTCTGGGTCATCCCAGTGCACCAACCCTGAGCACCCTGTCTCATGCATGGAACCTGGACTGGCGATACATTTCACATATGATAATATACATGTTTCAATGCCATTCTCCCAAATCATCCCACCCTCGCCCTCTCCCACAGAGTCCAAAAGACTGTTCTATACATCTGTGTCTCTTTTGCTGTCTCACATATAGGGTTATCATTACCATCTTTCTAAATTCCATATATATGCACTAGTATACGGTATTGGGACTTGATATTTTAAAACAAAATTTTGTCAAGTGATGTCCTGTTGGAGTTGTAACCTACAATTCATTTCTTTAATTAGTCATTTGAAGAAAGCACCATAATTTTTTTAATGGTCTTATTTAGTGCAACAGTGTGAAGATCTGCTAAAGAACAACGAAAGGGAGGTGGTACATTTAGAAAGTGAGTGAGAAAGACAGAGAGTGAAATCATGGTTGCCAGGGGGCAGGGGAAGGATTCAAAAAGGGATAGTGAGTTTGGGATGGACATGTACACATTGCTGTATTTAAAATGGATAGCCAATAAGCACCTACTGTCTAGCACAGAGAACTCTGCTCAATGTTATACAGCAGCCTAGATGGGAGGGGAGTTTGGGGATGAGAATGGATACATGTGTATGTATGGCTGAGTCCCTTGCTGTTCACCTGAAACTATCACAACATTGTAATTGGCTATAACAAATACAAAATAAAAAAAATTTTTAATTTAAAAAAATAACCATCTGCTCCAAATGTATGAAAATCATACAAAGTAAAGATATCTTAGGGGAAAAAAAAAAGAAAAAGAGCAGGTAAGAAAGAGCTTCTAATGAGAAAGGACCTACCAGAAGGAAATTCCAGGGTAGATACAAAATCAAATCTACACCTTTATTTTGTATGCTCAAATCTGCCAGCTCTGATTATGGAAACAGAGACAGATTAAGTTCTGAACTTAGCAGGCTGGATGCAACCTCTGCTTAGGAGAATTAAATGCCATCCCTTGCTAGCAGAGAGGCAGCCAGAGCAACAAAACACTGGAAATTACAAAGGGGGACAAAGAGGGTCAATGAATGTTTCTGCTGTGTAAAGACCCAGAAGCTGGGGTAGGTCACTAGCAGCAGAGAGTTTTAAATAAGGCCTGGGGCAGTAGTAAGGTAGAAAATAATGAAAGGCTTTAATTTTAATTCTAAAATAGTGATTGATAATCTTGAGTTTAATGAAGATGGTCGATAACTAGACCCACATATCCATATTCCTTTATTAGGTACTATAATTTGGATATCAAATTTTTTGAGTAGGATTTTGAGATGAACAAAAAAGTGCTATTATTTAAAAATGAAATATTCATCTAGGAAAAGGATTGTAACATCTATTTTCAACAATCATACCTAAAAAAAGCTTTTCTGTGGAACTACATGCCCCTCAAGGAGTCTTGCTGGGCATCCCCTAGTATTTGTTCATCTGTTCATTCTTCGAATTGCCCTTGGGTACATCTTGCAGGCTGGACCCTGGCAACCAGGATATAGAAGTAGATCCTGGCCCCTGCTTTCAAAGACTCATGTCCAGTGAGAGTGATGACCATGAAAGTATATGGCCCAAGACAAGGCAACAGTCTCATAATGAAAATGTTTACAGGAAGCAGTGGGATCACCTCACCACAGAGGACTGGAGCCCCAGAGCATCACACAGGGGCGATGGGATGCTTGCCTTTGATATTGGAATTCCCCAGGCAGCCAAGGGCAAGAGCAGCATTCCAGGGAGGGAATACTTAGCCTATGCAGAGGCACAGGGCTTTGAAAAACAACAGCATGGGGAAAAAACTACAAGTTTATAAATTTAGTATGGTTAGTGTGCAGAGGGCTTTTGGGAGGATAGTTGGGGAGTAGATAGGGGAAAAGTAAGGCCAGGGTAGGCTTGGCTCAGGTCAACAAGAAGCTAAGCTAGGTTAAGAGGAAGCATTTCAGGGAGGAAGGAGCTTTAGTTGGGGAGGGACAAGAGCAGATTTGCCTGTGAGGAAGATTCTTCTGCCCAGCCCTCAGGGTAGATGGCTGGACAGCAGGGCAGGAGGAAGCCTCCTGACCCAAGGTAGCACATGTGCAGCAGTGCTGAGAAATATTTGCAAGCTGTTTATAGAATACGTCTGATTTAAATAAATCCACTTCACACCTATGACTTTGTCTCTCACTGAATTCTTTCTGCAATGAGACATCAAGAACCTGAGCTTCATTAAGTCCTGAGACCAGGAGTGTGGTCTCAGTTAAAAGACAGTGGGTTCAAGTTCCAGTCTGGGTTGTGTGGTTTCAGATTTGGGTGATGAAGGGAGTCCAGGGTAGTTGACTGAGCAAGGACTCCAGACTGAGCAAGACCCCAGTGGGGTACAGATCTATTAGGGGAACTACTGACTGAAACTGCCTGCCCTGGCCAGGCACCATAGTAACCACTTGCATGAGTTATCTCAAGCAGGAGGTCCTGGTAAGGAATGTGGAACTAACAAGCTTACCATCAACTGGAAGAATTTGGGGAAGGTCAAAAGGAGAGAGGAAACTCCAGTCCACATGTCCTACCAATCTCCCAGAATCCTATTGGCTGGAATCCATCTTGGCTGAGTGATGTGTGCACCACCAGGAAGGACCCTGAATTGCCGGGGTCCAGCCCCGGTGGATCCAGGGTAATTTGAAGCAAGGACAGAGTCGCTATCCTAGGGTAGAACTTATTTAATTACAGATAAAAAGAGAGATTAGAAAAGAATAGTGTAGTAGGAAAATTAGTGGAGAAAAAGATTCTAAATAACTTGGTTTATGTGGAAAACCAATAAAACTCCAAGACAAGGAATTTGCACCATCTACGTAGGCCACTGGTGCCCGCTTGAATAGCAGAGGGTGCCCCGCCTTGGGCTCCCTTTCGTGTGGGTCTTAGAAGCCAGAGCAAGTAAGTATACATGGTGAGCCTCCACGCACCAGATGGGAATTCAGCCAGAAAAGAAGAGAATGAGAAAAGACCACAAGGGGGAAAGCAGTCATTCCAGGAACTGGTTCCATTTCTTTTTCAGGTACACTTTTATACCTTTAGTTATACATGGAGATAAATGTAAGAAACAGAGTCACCCAGGGTCAGCTGCTTCTACCCTTATCAGCATATCTTTGTTCTTACAAGGGTCTTACATTTGTTTACAATATCTTCTGGTCTGGAGACCAATCAACATTTAATGGCCCCACCTTACTTTCTATTGATAAAGGTTAATCGATCAGAAAACTTGTTCCCCTTAAGATCTATTTAGTCTTAAGATAGTGATAAAGTTACATTTTTACATAGCAAGGACACAGTAATTTATAACAAAGAAAGAGGAGTACAGTGATCTATAAAAGAGAAAATTCATTAACTCAAAAATATATTATTGCTAACATCAAAACTCCTATATTTCCTTTTCTACATTCCAATTACATTGATTAACATACGCCCAGTTACCTAAGGATATGGAGGCCTGGTGGCATCCATTAACTCAACAATGAGAAAAGCCCTATGCTAATTCAGTCACTTCAGTTGCTCAGTCATGTCCGACTCTTTGCGAACCCATGAACTGCAGCACGCCAGGCCTCCATGTTCGTCACCAACTCCTGGAGTTCACTCAGACTCACGTCCATTGAGTCTGTGATGCCATCCAGCCATCTCATCCTCTGTCATTCCCTTCTCCTCCTGCCCCCAATCCCTCACAGCATGAGTCTTTCCCAATGAGTCAACTCTTCTCATGAGGTGGCCAAAGTACTGGAGTTTCAGCTTTAGCATCATTCCTCCCAAAGAAATCCCAGGGTTGATCTCCTTCAGAATGGACTGGTTGGATCTCCTTGCAGTCCAAGGGACTCTAAAGAGTCTTCTCCAACACCACAGTTCAAAAGCATCAATTCTTCAGCACTCAGCCTTCTTCACAGTCCAACTCTCACATCCATACATGACCACAGGAAAAAAACATAGCCATGACTAGACGGACCTCAGTCCGCAAAGTAATGTCTCTGCTTTTGAATATACTATCTAGGTTGGACATAATTTTTCTTCCAAGGAGTAAGTGTCTTTTAATTTCATGGCTGCAATCACCATCTGCAGTGATCTTGGAGCCCCCCAAAATAAAGTCTGACACTGTTTC
>SJYV01012136.1:1049459-1134395 GCA_006410875.1 Neotragus pygmaeus | reverse complement strand
CCCTTAAATCTATTTCTCACTTCCACTGTATAATCATAAGGGATTTGATTTAGGTCATACCTGAATGGTCTAGCGGTTTTCACTACTTTCTTCAATTTAAGTCTGAATTTGGTAATAAGGAGTTCATGATCTGAGCCACAGTCAGCTCCTGGTCTTGTTTTTGTTGACAGTATAGAGCTTCTCCATCTTTGGCTGCAGAGAATATAATCAATCTGATTTCAGTGTTGACCATCTGGTGATGTTCATGTGTAGAGTCTTCTCTTGTGTTGTTGGAAGAGGGTGTTTGCTATGACCAGCGCATTTTCTTGGCAAAACTCTATTAGTCTTTGCCCTGCTTCATCTGCATTACAATGCCAAATTTGCCTGTTACTCCAGGTGTTTCTTGAGTTCCTACTTTTGCTTTCCAGTCCTCTATAATGAAAAGGACATCTTTTTTGGGTGTTAGTTCTAAAAGGTCTTGTAGGTCTTCATAAAACCGTTCAAGTTTAGCTTCTTCAGCATTACTGGTTGGGGTATAGACTTGGATAACTGTGATATTGAATGGTTTGCCTTGGAGATGAATAGAGATCATTCTGTCGTTTTTGAGATTGCATCCAAGTACTGCATTTCAGACTGTTTTGTTGGCCATGATGGCTACTCCATTTCTTCTGAGGGATTCCTGCTCGCAGTAGTAGTTATAATGGTCATCTGAGTTAAATTCACCCATTCCAGTCCATTTTAGTTCGCTGATTCCTAGAATCTCGATGTTCACCCTCGCCATCTCGTTTGATCACTTCCAAATTGCCTTGATTCATGGACCTGACATTCCAGGTTCCTATGCAATATTGCTCTTTACCACATTGGATCTTGCTTCTATCACCAGTCACATCCACAACTGGGTATTGTTTTTACTTTGGCTCCATCCCTTCATTCTTTCTGGAGTTATTTAAGACCTTCAAAATACTCCAAACTCTCTGTGCTGTTTATGGTTGAGAGGTAGTAAACAGTTATGTGCCTAGTGGCAGGAGTGTGGATAATCCTGTCACACAAGCTAGTCTGCCAGCAGAGAGGTTTGACCTGAGACACCCTTGTCATGTCCAGGAGATTTATTATCTGGAGTCCTAAGTTAACTCCTTTACAGAGAGAGGTGGTGGGGGATAGCCCTCTGTAAAGTCAGAGGTGTAGGTGAGGGCATAAAGCAGTAAAGTAGGCAGACTCTGGTTTTGGGGGTAGATGCTCGGGAACAGGGGGTCTCCTGAGGCTTGATCCCGCCTTTGCGTATGCCGAGCCTCCTTCCTCATGACCTTTGCCATGGGCAGAGTTCCTCACACTGGCTCCCAGCACTGAATCAGAATGACTGGCCAGAGACAACCCAGAAACTAATTCCATCACCATAAAACCGAGACTGGGAGCCACATGGTGGAGTAGTCCTCCTGGTTCCCTTGCCCTGCTGCTCTCCACAGAGGTGCCCCTTCCCGATAAAGTCTCTTGCTTTGTCAGCACATGTGTCTCCTCGGACAATTCATTTCCAAGTGTTAGACAAGCCCCACTCTTGGATTCTGGAAGAGGTCTCTCTTCCTGCAACAGACATACTGGGCAGATCGGTGTAGGACAAGGAGGGACTCTGATGTCACGGGGAGGGTTCCGGGCTTCCACAAGCCCAGAGGTGGGGAAAGCAGCACAGTGAGGGAACATCTGGTGGTTTCTGTCTACGAAGCACAGGTGAGGCCATGGGGATATGGAAGGTTGGCACCCAAAGATGGCCCAACCTGTGCTCAAGGTCACCTCCAAGGTCATGCCTTTGGCTCCAACTTTGATGCTCCTTGTTGGTCCCAGGGACTTGGGTTCTTGCCTACTCTCCAGGTCTCAGCTTTTTCTTACTGATTTTGCTTTAATCCACCTTTCCAGCTTTTAGTGATCCTGTTGCCTCAGATAAAAAAGTGTTCACTCCATTGTTACCCCAGGAAACTACCACCCACCCACACTCACCAGGGCACAGGTAAGCCAGGACCTGCACCTTACTCTCACCCTCCATGGGGCGAGGCAATGGGTGATTCATCCCATGTGCAACTTAATCTAACCTGTGTTTTTTAGTAAGATTTCATCTTGGAAGGCCTGAATCCTTACCAATAAAAGGAAAACAATTCCTTCAGATTTACAGCAGGATTGAATGCTTTTCTGAAAGGTCAGTAAAATACATGATGTTGAATTTGAGATTAGAACCAGATAGACAAACAGCCAGAAGATAAAAGGTGTGATGTGAAAGGAACCATCATCCTAGACTGGCATTTTAGCAGGAAATCCTCCCTTTTGCTTTTCTCCCCAAGCATTTAGAGATCATGGATCTCAACTCAGAAGCAGATGAAAAGTGCAAAGACATAAATCAAATTCAGAAAGTAAGAAGTTGGGTCTACTTACACTTTTGAATCCTCCTGAATTGGGGGTGAGTTAATATGAGAGCAAGAGAGAGCATATTTGTTTTGGCTGATCTTAATGAGTGCACTCCGAGGGCAAAATTCCTGTAATAATACCAAAAGAGTTCATTCAATTTAACTCAGAAATGTCCACAATTCAGATGTGATTTTATTTTTCTAATATAGCCCATTGTAATAGCTACCAGTCATTTTCCTATTCTGGTGACACTTAAGAGAATGGTTTGAATGCAGAATCTAACTTGGTAATTTTATGCTGAATAAAAGTCACCATTGAATCCTTTCTGTCATTTTTCCACATTCTGGATCATTTGCCAAGTTCACCACCCTAGGATGCGTGTGTGCATGCACAAACACACACTCTTTCATATAACTATCTTCCTTTCCATCTTAACTTCAGCCTTGGACATCTCCTTTCTGGACTTATAAATTATCACCACCACCTGCTGCTCAAAGTCCCACTGTCAGCCCCCGGGACCTCCCAGAATTCCTATCAGAATTGTTCTTGGCATCTATCTTCCATACCATGCTATCTAGTTTCTATGGCCCTTCTGCCCTGTGGATAATTTCTGAGGTCCTTCCTGGGCTCCGAGGCTCTTCCTCAGGCATCCTGGGTCACCTGGAACCCATTCAGGGGCATCTCTTCCAAAGACCCTATATCTGCTTTCTCCTCTCTTGCCTGGTAGAAGTCCCCAGAGCGGGGGCCCCTGGCAGAAATGCTTCCCACCCACTTCCAGCCTTCTTCACTATCATCCAAACAGCCCCAGAAGAGTCCATCATCCCTCAGGGGTTTTCCTGGATTGATGAGAAGGTGCCCTTTCTCCCTCTTGATCTGTCGGATTGGATACAGCACTCCAGGGGACATAGGCTCTGATGGCCTTCACTCAACCATCCTAAATTTCATCCCTTCATCCTAAAATTCACTCACCATGACCCCTTCCCTGATGGACATACCTGTTACAGTCAAGAACTGACAAGATATTTTAATTCTGTTTACTAGGCAGTTGGGCACAGATATTTTGAGAGCAGGCCATAAAACCAGACTTCCTGTGTTCAAATGCCTGTAACACCACCACCCTGGGTGTGACTTCACTTCTCCACTTCTGGCTTCTTATACAAAAATGGGGATACAAGTATGTACCTCACAGTGTTCTCAGCATCCAACTGTTCACTATGTGTGAAGCACTTGGGTTTGTACCCATGCCACATAGAAAGTGCTGAATACAGTCAGCACGATTGTATTTGCTCACCAATACATTTTCCAGGCATATTACATGGGCCATCAAAACAATATTATTTCCACTAGAAACATCACTTATGCAAGCGCTTTATAAAACCATGGTGAGAATGTGCTCATTATCAGCAGTGGTACCAGGGGTGCAAAGATGGATAGGACCCAGGCCCTGCCCTTTAAGGAGTTGGGAGATTGGAGAGGGATTTGATGTGAGAGGAAGGCAGGACGGTGTGGAAGGGGACCTGGGGGCCTCAGCAGAAACAGGGCAGAGTCGTCAGGGGACAGGAGTTTATATGGAAGAAGATGGAGAGGGAGATCCAGGAAGGGTTAAAAACCTAGAGGCTTGAGAAACTCCACTGTGTTCAGGAAGCAGTGAGCCTTCCACATGGCTGGGAGTCAAACTCACAGGGAAGGGGGTCAGGCTGAGGCTGGGCTGGGCTTTTCCTTGAGGTTGAAGAGAAGTGTGTGTGTGTGTGTGTGTGTGTGTGTGTGTGTGTGTGTGTGTGTGTGTGTGTGTGTAGGGATGGAGCAGGAGCAGGTGTCACATCAGGGGCAAGTGACCTCATCGTTGTAACCTGATTTTTTTCTAAAACTTTTAGGAAAAATACATAGGGAGGAGCAGTAGGGAGGGGTGGGGGCTGTAAGAAACTAGGGAGGCTCTTGACAAAGCCAGAACTGGAGCAAGCCTCCCCAGTCCCCAAATGTGGAATGAGAGCCCCAGAGACCATCTGATGGGGGAGTTAGGAGAGCCCTGTGACCTTAGCAAGGGCAGACTTTGAGTCGCCCAGTGGATGGAATTCTAACCACAGGAGCTGGATGTGCAGGGGAAATAGATACAGCCAGGGCAGGAAAGCGCCAGGCACTGCACACAGAAAGGCAGGGGTCAAGGAAGCCACTTTCTGCCTAAAGAAAAATGCTTTTCTAAATGAAAGTCTACTTACTCTCCGGTTGTTACACTTTAAAACTGTGTAGAATTTATTGTCAGCCATATCTTGATTTGGAAGTGCAATAACAATGGCGGGGACATAGAAGTCAAATCCTTTGGGGATCACAATTTTGGCAAACACATAATCTCCAACCTGTAGATGAGAACATCTTTCAGAGCAAATATCCAGCTTATGGATCTTACAGACAATAGTAAATAAGCTTGTTTGAAAACACCCCAAGATGCTAGCTGATGCTAGGATTCAAATACATGTTTTTTCTTAGTTGGAAAGAGTTATAGTTCCAACATTCTCTGGGTTCATAGGGCCCTGGCTGGAATTTTGTGATCAGTTTGGGGAAGCTGCATTCAGCAGGGCTTCACCTGCCAAGGGTATCAGGGACAGCCAGCGAGGTGGCGAGGGGTCTGGAAACCAACTCTTACAATGACTGGTTGAAGGAACCAGGACTCTTTGACACAAGAATGAGTTTGAAAGGCTGTCAGAGGAAAGGAGTGTGTTTGTTTAATGTGGCTCTGAATCTCATACCTGGAATCCATGGGGAAAAGGTCACAGAGAGAGAACTTCCAGGAGAAACAAAGTCTGATGAAGGGACACACAAAGTTTTGGGCATCAGTCAGAGGGAGGCGATTCATGGTTGGGGGAAAGTGCCCTGATATGCCTTTGGGTCTGCCCAGGAGATGTGGGAACAGACAACCCACGTGAATCTTCTGAGTGCTCCTCAGTGCTTTTTTTCCTCCAGGCTCATACTATTCAAGAAACAGCAGCAGTGGAACTCTGCAGAGGCCTTCTCTCTACTCTGGCCTTGGCTGGAATAAGGATAATACAGGAGACTGGGCAGACACAGCACGGCTCTGATGAATTTGTAAATAGATGAGAACACATCAGCCCGGATCACCCCTGGGATGCACATTTAGGGCATCAAGGTCTGGACTCAATTGACTTACTGTGTCAAGGCAAGTGCTACCTCTGCTCTTGTTATTCAATGTTTTAGTATGATTTCCTGCAGTGAAAGCTTCCAGAGCTCTAGCAATTATAGCAACTCCCTTCCCCCACCCATCTATTGTCTGTAAAGCAACAAAGGCCTCAAGGGACAACTTGCACGTCTGAGCTATTTAAACAGGGCATTGGGAGATAAGGGTCAAGAGCAAAGAAATTAGTGAGCAAGAGGTCACAGGAAGAGGGGCCGCTGCTGTCCAGAGCTCTAGGAAAGGTGAAAAGGGGCCCAGGAACAGCTAGCTGGAGCAGGTACCTGGAGCAGTGGGCAGGGCATGGCGCCCCCCACCGGCGTGATGAACGAGATGGGCACAACCTTGGTGTCTCCATACCTGAAGCCCACAAGTGCATGGGTGGGGCTCACACACTTCTTCACAACTCCTATAAGGAAACAAATTATTGAAATAAAATATAAAGACAACGCCTGTTCCCTTAGGCTTGCCCCATGCTCTTGGGTTTGCTAAGTTATAATACTTTGCCTGCCGAAATCAGCAAGCCCCTTGATTTATCCACTGCATAGTGCTGGGTTCTGTGTGATGCCTGCTAGGGTTAACCAGCTCAGACAGCAGTGCTGTGCTCTGGTCTGGAGCTGAGCTGGGAAGCTGAGAGAACACGTGGGAGCTTGTTCAACCAGTATTCCCAGAAGCCATCCTGATGGGAACACTGATCCTAGAAATACCTTCTCCCCGGAGGCTTCCTACCATCTTATTTATTTATTTCAGCCATATTTCTTTCTATAATATACTTGGAGACAGAAAATCATTATTGTTAAATTGAGAAAGTGAAAGGAAATATGAATTCCGATCCTCAGCTTCTCATCTGATATTACACACCCCATGGCTTCCCTAAAATGTATAATCAAAAAATGAAGGGAAAAAAAAGTAAATTTTCTTGTCTTTTAGCTATATGGGGAGATTATTATAACAGGAAAAGAATATATCAGTGTTAAAGTTCATGTATTTTGTTATTTATCCCAGGTGAAATTAATTTTCCCATTGCAAAGGGATTATCAATATTAGGGAGAGGTTTTTGACAGGGACACTTCCCCAGCAGTAACAGCTTCACTTGGACCCCTTTATTCTGAGACAGAAATGTGCTCTTCCCCGCACTGGGCTCCAACAGCCTGAGTGCCTTAGCTTCCTTCCCTACTCCAGCTCACTTGCCAGCCTTGGTGAAGTCTTAGGTCCTGCTGCTGCTGCTAAGTCGCTTCAGTCGTGTCCGACTCTGTGCGACCCCATAGATGGCAGCCCACCAGGCTCCCCTGTCCCTGGGATTCTCCAGGCAAGAACACTGGAGTGGGTTGCCATTTCCTTCTCCAATGCATGAAAGTGAAAAGTGAAAGTGAAGTCGCTCAGTCGTGTCTGACTCAGCGACCTCATGGACTGCAGCCTACCAGGCTCCTCCGTCCATAGGATTTTCCAAGCAAAAGTACTGGAGTGGGTTGCCATTGCCTTCTCCGGTCTTAGGTCCCTCCAAGTGGCAAAGAAACAGCTGTTGGCTTTCATCTTGAGTCCACGTATCTTGTTTCAGTTATTTATTTATAAAGGATCTAATCCTTTTATTTTATATTGGCCACACTGTGAAGCTTACAGGATCTTAGTTCTTCCACCAGGCATCCAACCCATGTCCCCTGCTGTAGAGGTGCTGAGTCTTAACCACTGACTGGATCGCCAGGGAAGTTCCCCATGTTTCTTGTTTTAAATGGCCAAAAAAAGGGAAAGCTTAAAAACAAAACAACCGCCCCCCCGCCCTGCCACACACACACAAGAAAACCAGCTTTATGTTATCTATTTTCTTATTGGACTAAGAGGTTTGGTTTGGTTTTTGAAGTACTATTTACACACTATTCACACATTTTCTACCATAAACTGACTCTACCCTTTTCATTAGGAAAACAAATGCTACTTTTTATAAAGAATTACTCCTGAGGAGAGGGCGGGAAGATGGCGGAGGAATAAGACGGGAGAACACTCTCTCCCACACAATTTCATCAAAAGAACAATCCAACGCTGAGTAAATTCCACAAAACAACTTCTGAAGGCTGGCAGAGGACTTCAGGCAGCTAGCAAAGCAGATCATTGGCTTCAAAAACAGGTAGGAAAAATATAGAAGACAAAAAAATAGAGACAAAAGAGGTAGGGAGGGAGCTCTGTCCCGGGAAAGAAAGGGAATTCCCCCCCGGGGAAGAGACTCTTAAAAAGAGAGGTTTCCAAACACCAGGAAACATTCTCGCAGCCGTCTGAGGCAAGCCTTGGAAGCACGGAGGGCAAAATGACAGGAAGGAAAAGTAGATAATAACTAAAACCAACAGATTACGAGCCCTACAGCAAATCCCCAAGTGGGATAGCAGNGATCCAGAGAGACGTTGGGGGGTGGGAGGTGGGAGGGAGATTCGGGATTGGGAGCTTGTGTGTACCTGTGGTGGATTTATGTCGATGTATGGCAAACCCAATAGAGTATTGTAAAGTTAAATTTAAAAATAAATAAATAAATAAATTAAAAAAAAAAAAAAAAAAGAATTACTCCTATGAAAACAAAGAACCGCTGTGAGGTGAGAAGAATCCTTACATCCCCAGCATATGTGTGCCCCTGCCACAACCACCAACCAGTGCCACAGAGCAGGAGTGAGGGTCCAAGCTGCCAAGATGACCTCGTTGGCCAGTGTGACCCTCCTCGAATTCTTAGCCTTTGGGACTGTGTAGAATCCAGTCTTAAAACTGGGGTGCAGTTTTTCAGGTGTCTGCTTGAGTTGAGCAGCTGTGCAGCTGCACGGCCCGTGGAGTCTACACCATGTGTTAGCTGCTTTTTTACATAAAAAGTCTTCTTGCCCCTGATCTAGATCATTAGACCTAGACATTTGGTATGTTTCTACCAGCTCTTTTCTGTTTCAATCTCTGCATTTGTGGGTTTTTGTTCACCTCCAGAAATCAGTGCAGTTTCTTCCCAATTAACTGTAGAGCCAGCCTCATGGTGCTGACGCCTGGCTGGCTGTTAAGCAGGACGGAGGACCCAGAGCTGCTGGCCTGTCTGGTTATGGCTTAGCCTCTGCACTAACTCCTTCTCCACCTCATTAAGGAGTCGCTGCCATTTCCAGGTCCTGATTCCAGATCGGCTTCCTATTCTGGGCTGCCCTTACTCTCAGTTTCCTTCTGCCCTCAGCCCCAGAGAGGTGAGAAGGTATCTCCTCCCAGGGCCATTTGGGGCTCTGGCTCTGGAGGCTACACCAGAACCAGCTCCATGGCTTTCTTTCTTCCTCCTCCTGGAGGCTCAGGGATCCCCATCTTCCTGGGTATGAGTCAGCTTCCCTACCTTGGCTGGGGGATTCTCCTATACCCAGGTGGGGGTAGAAGGGGGTACCCCCCAGTTGAGACTCTCAGTGAAAACACTGCCCATGCCCAAAGGTCAGAGGAATGAAGAAACAGTCTAAGTAGACAGCATGGGGCAGTTCATTTAGCAAAAGAAAGCAGGGGTGGTTTTCAATCTTCATTCCAAACAGGAATTTCTTAGACTGGAGTGCAGATTTTTTTTACCTTTGGCTATAAGAACCTTCTGATATTCACATCTGGGCTGGAATTCTGTTTCCTGGAAGAGGCATCTATTCTGCTCAACTGGAAACGTGCCTTCCACTCGCCCTTCCTCCACTGACTTCCAGCTTACACATCTAGTCACCATAGTCTCTTCTCCCTTAGTCTCAGAGGTTTCCTCTGTAGCTCACTGTGCTGGTTTTGCCTTTATGAATTGCTCTTAAACTTTTAAAACTACTGTTAAAGTTTTTAAACTTCCAGCAGTGTTCTATACCTCCAGGTGAGGACCCCAGGTGAGTTGTTTATATCTCCCAAGAGGCAGTAATAGAAAAACTCTACAGTTAATTAACACTTTCCAATTTCAAAATGCTGCACATTATCAAATTTAATCGACACCACGATCTTATGGGGGTTTTCACTGTTTTAAATCCCATTTGGAGAGAGAAGGAAACAAGCTCAGAATACTTCAGTGATGCCTGTCACCTGGCTGGTAGAGGCAAGAAACAGATTTCAAAAAACAAAAAAAAATTAAGATTTTTCTGGTCCTAAATCATTACACCTGAGAAAGTATTCTGTTTCCCACCCCCAGCCTTTTTTTTTTTTTTCTCCCTGTTGTAACTTGTTCTGTGGAGAAGGCAATGGCACCCCACTCTAGTACTTTTGCCTGGAAAATCCCATGGACGGAGGAGCCTGGTAGGCTGCAGTCCATGGGGTAGCTAGAGTCGGGCACAACTGAGCGACTTCACTTTCACTTTTCACTTTCATGCATTGGAGAAGGAAATGGCAACCCACTCCAGTGTTCTTGCCTGGAGAATCCCAGGGACAGGGGAGCCTGGTGGGTTGCCGCCCATGGGGTCGCACAGAGTTGGACGCGACTGAAGTGACTTAGCAGCAGCAGCAGCAACTTGTTCTGATGGCATAGTGCAGAAATCTTGCAACCCAGACTTTTCATCACTGAGGATTTCCTGAGATAAAATGCTGCTTTTTATTGAACAACAGGAAAGATGACACAGTTCCTACAAATAATGATTAAAACAAAGTTCTGAAATGTGTCCACCTTCCTGATTTTCAGCATCAGGATGAACCAGGCTATCAGCTTGTCACTTCTGTTCTGCACAACACAGTCTGTCCTCCACTAGCTAATCCACACTGATCCCTGGAGCAGAGGTTCCTATTGTTGTTCAGTCACTTAGTCGTGTCTGACTATTTGTGACCCCATGGACTGCAGCATGCCAGGCTTCCCTGTTCTTCACTGCCTCCCAGAGTTTGCTTAGACTCATGTTTATTGAGTTGATGATACTATCCAACCATCTAGTCCTCTGCCACCCCTTTTTCCTCCTGCCCTCAATCTTTCCCAGCATCAAGGTCTTTTCCAATGAGTCAGCTCTTTGCATCAGCTGGCCAAAATATTGGAGCTTCAGCATCAATCCTTCCAATGAATATTTTATGAATAAAGGACTGATTTCCTTTAGGATTGACTGGTTTGATCTCCTTGCTGTCCAAGGGATTCTCAAGAGTCTTCTCCAGCACCACAATTTGAAAGCATCAATTCTTTCGAACAGAGGTAGCCAAATGGAAATCCCTGCTCTGATTCCCAAGGATGGCAGCAAGAACTGAGCCAGCTTTACTCCTGCACAGACCTGGCCTTAAGCAAAGGATGCTTTGATCTAATTGCTCTGAAGCTACCTTCAGCTTAGCTATTTTTCTCTAGAAACATTTATGAGGCTTTGAACAAAGATTATCAGAAAGGAGTCACTAATGAAGATCACGCCTGTGTTCCTCAAAATTGTATTTGGCCTTCCTTTTTGGAAGGGGTAAAAAAAATTCAAATACAATATCCTAATTGTTAGTTCTATACATACGTCTGCTGGAAACCCAAATTCCTATTTAAGTATTTTTCCCACTTAAAAAGCAGATTTAATTAAGTGTAATAAATAATTTTTAAAAAATGGTGATTGGGAGTAGGATTGGCTATACTTCAAGGTATAATATTTTTGATTGACACCTCTTCTTCTGGGTTCTTTAAGCTCTCTTTCCCCATAGGCTTTAACATGATTTCAGTGACTACTTTTGTGCTGACTTGTCAAAAATTTGTATCTCTGGACAGATTTCCTCTGCAGACTCTAGATCCATATCTCCAATTGCTTTTCTGACAACATCAGTGTCTCATGGTGCATCTACAATTCATCAGGTCCCAGACACATTTGCCTCTTCCTCTAAGGAAGAGGATGTCACAGGCATTCCTTTCTCAGGGCTTCTAGTGAAGCCCTGCTCTTCCCTTGCTAGAACTCTCTCCCCTAGATAATCTCATGGCCCCTCTTAATTAATTTATTTTTACATTTTGTTTTTAAATTTTTTTTTGGCTGTGCCACATACTATGTGGGATCTTAGCTTCCTGACCAGGGTTCAAATCTATGCCCCCTACAATGGAAGCCTGGAGTCTTGACTGATGGACTGCCAGGAAAGTCCCTTATCGCTCCTTTTGAAAGTCCTGATTAGTATATCACCTTAACCATAAGCTCTTCATCGACCACCGTATTTAGAATTGCAACCTTCACCTTTGATGTGCTCAACTCTCTTCGTGGTTCCATTTTCGTTCATAGCCCTGGATCTGATTCAGATGCTATATGACTCCCCCACTAGCATGTAAACTCCATAAAGACAAGAATTTTCTTCGGTTTGCTTACTATGTTAGACCAGCACTTTAGGAATATTACATACATGGAACATAGNATGGACTGCCAGGAAAGTCCCTTATCGCTCCTTTTGAAAGTCCTGATTAGTATATCACCTTAACCATAAGCTCTTCATCGACCACCGTATTTAGAATTGCAACCTTCACCTTTGATGTGCTCAACTCTCTTCGTGGTTCCATTTTCGTTCATAGCCCTGGATCTGATTCAGATGCTATATGACTCCCCCACTAGCATGTAAACTCCATAAAGACAAGAATTTTCTTCGGTTTGCTTACTATGTTAGACCAGCACTTTAGGAATATTACATACATGGAACATAGTGCTGCTGCTGCTGCTAAGTCACTTCAGTCGTGTCCGACTCTGTGCAACCCCACAGACGGCAGCCCACCAGGCTCCCCTGTCCCTGGGATTCTCCAGGCAAGAACACTGGAGTGGGTTGCCATTTCCTTCTCCAATGCATGAAAGTGAAAATTGAAAATGAAGTCGCTCAGTCATATCCGACCCTCAGCGACCCCATGGACTGCAGCCTACCAGGCTCCTCCGTCCATGGGATTTTCCAGGCAAGAGTACTGGAGTGGGGTGCCATTGTATTCTCCATGGAACATAGTAAATATGTAGTAAAAATCTTGTTTACTAAACAAATGAAAGATTAATAAGTTTTTCTGGCGATTACTTCTCCACAAATATGGGTAGAAACCTCATCATCCTTTCACTTTAGAAGTGGAATACCTTAGTACGGCTCATGAAGTGTCAGTGTGATAGGGAAAGCACAGTTTGAGAACTTCTGGTCCCTGATGTCATATTACTTAACAAAGGAATTTTATGAAATAAAATATCTACCTACCTGGAAAATAAAAGCCATTTTCATCACATCTTGCAATAACCTTCTGGCCTTTGAGTGGATCCAATTTTTTTGATTTGTTTTTCTTTGTTGGAGTTCTTTGAATTTTCTGTTGCTAAAAAATAAATAAATAAAACATTAATAATCACAGGAACAAGACAATTTGTTATTCTCTGATGAGAATTACATCACTGAAGAATTACAGAACATGCGCATACTATATACTCACTCTGGAGGACTCTCTGCTGGGGAACAGACTTTTAAACTTGAACAAATATGGGGAACCACTGCACATAGAAAATAAGGCAGAATTTCCAGCTTAATCTAATCAAGTCAAAATGAAACCAAAAAAGTCAACCTTTTCCAGTGCATTAAACAGAACCTAGAGTCTTAAAACACAATATTTAATATATATGCATTATACAAGCCAAAATGCAACATATAAAAAAGCAAGCAAACATGATCAATTCTCAAGGTAAAAGGCAATCGATAGACCACAGAATTGAGATGACTTAGGCATTGGAATAATCAGATAAAGACTTTAAATTAGCAGTCACAACCGTAGCGTGAGCACCAAATCGCTTCAGTCGTGTCCAGTTCTTTGCGTTGCTATGGACCATGGCCCACCAGGCTCCTCTGTTTATGGGATTCTCCAGGCAAGAATACTGGAATGGGTTGCCTTCCCCTTCTCCAGGGGATCTTCCTGACCCAGGGCTGTGGGATGTGTTCAAGGCTTCAGACTCACATAGCTTTTAGCTTATGTGGCCACAGACAAAAATGGAAGATGACCAACACCCTTTTGATGTTCCCACCTAGTTGGATTTTGCTTGGGACCCTCCATTCTCATGGAATTTCTGTTTTTAGAAATGCAGTCAGTATATCAAAGAGGATGGCTCAACATCATTGGTAGATGGTGAATATCATCATTGGTAGATGGTGAATATCATTGGTAGATGGTGAATATCCTTCTTTCAACCAGAGGAGACATCTAAGCACTCCTTTCCATGGGCAATCAGAATGACCTACTGCCAGTCTGAAATGGTCTCAAAGAAATGGGACTGGACCAGGGAACAGGAGAAATGGGACCAAGTGCTATCCAGGTGGTTGTGTGAGCTTGGGCAGTATATTAACATTTCTGGGCTTCAGTTTCTGCATGTGCAAAATAAGAGGACAAAATAAATGATCTCTAATGTTCTCTAATATCTGTCCAGGAGAGTCTTAGCCTTAGTAGACTTTCTGCAGTACTGGAAAAACTGTCAGATCACATGTGTACAAGGGCAGGAACACAAGCATGATACCCTGGATTGTAGTTCTTACAACATAATGGAAAAGTCATGGTCAAAACTGTGACATGAGTAGCAGAGTTTTCCATCATAATTACCCCAAAGAGATGCCCAAACCACAGACTACATAAGAACCATAGTCAGTTCCTTGATGGAAGATTCCATGTACAGTATATTCTTGTAATTGATAGAATTCAAAATCTTGAAAATTCAGAATATGCCAAATTAAATCAGATCTCACATAAATACCTCACCTTTACATAAATTTAATTTCCAAAGCCACACTGCTTCATACCATCAGTGTTCATATCAAAGACCAATCAGCCAGGGAGATGCTGTTGGTCCCTGAGGCATGAAGTAGTCTTATCAGCTCCAGACCAATAACAACCTGTTATTTGCAAAAGATTTCCACATTGATTCTAGAAAGCCATTTTTCTCCTTTAGATTTCATCTGTAAAACAGAACCTATGCTTAGGTTCATCTAAAACTCCTTTTCAAAATTCGAAATAAGAATAATCACATAATTTATTTACCTAGCCTCTTTTTATCTCTAGATTCCAAATATTGATTCTCTCAACCAGAGAGCTTCTCTTAGCTAGAAGCTAACAAATACGATTACTCTCTACAGTTCCACAGGTACAAATCTGTGAAGTCATTTGCCTGAAATCATCAGAGAGCTCTTGTTTACCCTCCTATAGTTGTCACTCACTTCCCAATGCATCTTATACAGAAAAACCACTCACTCTGTGAAGACCTTCCCCGCAAGGGTAATAGCAATGTGTGGAAGCGATGCAGAGGGCTGCTCGTGTTCATTTTTAACACATTGAAAATGCTACATAAGCAATTGCCTTCCTGGGACTTCCTTGGTGGTCCAATGATTAAGACTCCACCCTTTCAAAGCAAGGGGCTTGGGTTCAACCCCTGGTTGGGGAACTAAGATCCCACATGCTGTAAGGTACTGCAAACCCCCTCACCCCCAAACCCTGTCTTTCTAAATAGTCAAAAAGCATCATCCCTCCTTCATACCATTCCCATACCTTGAGTTCACCTGAAAGGAACATTACAGCTACTACAGGGCCTTGCACACTCACATTCACTCTGCTCTTGTTTCCAATTGTTACTGCTATTGGCAAGAACTCGTGCCTGGCTGTTTCTGTAGCATAGAGCTGTATGGAAGGAACCTCTCACTGCACACTCAGTGATTCTTCCATATTCCTGTACAGGCAATTCAGCTCATTCTTCCATATCCCTGTACAGGCAATTCAGCTACACCACAGATAGAGCAGAGAAGCCTTGGCAATACAGACCTATGGGGACCAGCTTTAATATATGGATTCATTCACAGAAATAGAGCACCGGTCTCTCAGGATGGTAGGACACCACTCAGGGCAGCTAGATACCTCATCCCTTCAGCCACAATGTCAATGGCACCTTTCCAGAGAGATGACATCCTGCTATTTTTGAATCTTGCCAAAGACTTCTTATTTTTTAAAAAATATTTATTTATTTGGCTGCACTGAGTCTTAGTTGCAGCACATGAGATCTTTAGTTGCTGTATGTGTGATCTAGTTTCCTGACCAGGGCTCAAACCCAGATCCCTTGCATTAGGAGCATGCACTCTTAGCCACTGGACTACCAAAGACTTACCAAAGACTTTAGAGACACAGCCCATACTAGAGGATGTTCCCTGACCTGCTCCTTTTCTGCCATAAGGCAACTAATCATATGCACAATACAAGCATGCTATTGGGCTTGAAAAAGAAATCTATGGAGGATGAGAGTCACAGGGAATGGAGAATGAGAAAATGAGAAATGCCAGCACTAAATAAATAAGCCAACCTATCTGTAGGCTCAGGTGCATGGGAGTACCTGCAGGCCAGTTTTAGTGAGGAAGTCAGATGGGCAGTGATGCTGGCAGTTAGGGATGCTGTTCTCTGGGTAATTTGATTCTACCTTGTTTCCAAAATTCAGAGACTCCAATTCACTCTTTTGCCAGATTCAGTTATCAAGTGATGTATCAATAGATACAGAATCCAAGATTCGATACCCTCCTTTTGTTTGATTACTTAGTTTCAAGGTCATGTTCTCAGGTTTGCATTGGTGGGGTGTAGATCACTAAATGTTTGGTGCTTTAGAATTTTCCACTTAACAAACAGCATGTTTCCACGTCAGGTACGAAACATACTTCTATGATGTAAGTAGAACTAGTCTTTGGCTCAAAACTGTAAAATCATTGTATTTTTTTCCTGTGTCAAATCACTGAACTCTGCTGCAAACAACCCCTAAACAGTACTAGCAGCAGAGCCAACATGCTTCTCTGGCCGTACTTTGTCCTTAAAGCAGTCTGACTGCTGTGATCCAGATACTACATGTAGGGCTAAGGATCTTCTGACCTTTCCTCTCCATAAAGAACCTAATTATGAGACCAGAACATTTGGAAACTCTTTTGAAACCTAGTGAGGAGAACAGGCCAGCCTGGAGCATTTTCTGACCTACTCTCTCTGTCCTCTCATTTATATGTAGAGGGATCTGCTCCACCACAAGAGTATCCAGGATCTGCGTCCCTTTTAAAAATGGGTTCTGGAGAGAAAATGACCTTACAGGAAGATGTAAACCAAGGGTAGCAAACTCCTGCCCAGTCCCTCAAGGCAGCAGAATGGGAGTGACCGACCCATGGTTCCTGTTTTTGGTGTTCAGTTGCTAAATTGTGTCAGATTCTTTGCAAACCCAAGGACTGTAGCCTGCCAGGCTCCTCTGTCCATGGGATTTCCCAGGCAAGAATATTGGAGTGGGTTGCCATNATGGGAGTGACCGACCCATGGTTCCTGTTTTTGGTGTTCAGTTGCTAAATTGTGTCAGATTCTTTGCAAACCCAAGGACTGTAGCCTGCCAGGCTCCTCTGTCCATGGGATTTCCCAGGCAAGAATATTGGAGTGGGTTGCCATTTCCTTCTCCATTTCTTCTACCCATGGTAGAGAGTTGAAAAGACTTGGAGAGTTTTCCTTTCTAGGAAATTTGCATTTTAGCAGGCATCAAACTAAAGCCATAGAAGTGAAGCTCTAAGTGGAATTTCCTGTTCCAGCTCCCTCCATTTCAAGAGGAGGGTAAGTCTCCTTGCAAGATTTCTCAAGCACAGCAGGTCAGTGCTGGGCTCCTGGGGACACTGAGGAGTCCATCCGTGAGCCCAAGGCTTAAGAGGGAAGCTGCAAACAGGAGAACATGCAGAGAACTATTGTCCCATTTCAGAAGTTATGTTGTGGCTGACTCTTTTTCTATCCCATGGACTGTAGCCTGCCAGGCTACTCTGACACTTAGTTGTACTTTCAAATCCAAAGCAGAGTTGGCAAGTCTTTTGCAAAGCTTTGTTCCCCTCCTCCTCAGGGAATTTCATAATGTTAGAAAACACATGAGCAATACACATCCACAAATTTCTGTGCAGTTTCTAATCCCCTCTCCAGGGGCAGCTTGGCCTGATCCTTGTCCTGGTGTGGTTCCTTGAGCTGTGTAAGCAGCTGCTTACGAAGCACAGTAAACAATGACAGAATGAAGCCCTGAATGGCTTTCAGTCCAGCACACAGCAGCACTGGACTAGGGAGATGTAACCACTCTGATAGTAAAGTCAACCAAATCTCAATCCATAGCAACTCAAAGGGCTTTTGTGGAAGGGTGAATTTTTTCAGGTGTTTCTTTTTTTTTTTTGGTAGTATCTAAAGTGTGTAAGTCTCTCAGTAATGTCTGACTCTTTGCCACCCCATGGACTGCAGCCTGCCAGGCTCCTCTGTCCATGGAATTCTCTAAGCAAGAACACTGGAGTGGGTTGCCATTCCCTTCTCCAGAGGGTCTTCCTGACTCAGGGATTGAACGCAGGTCTCCTGCATTGCAAGCAGATTCTTTACCACCTGAGCCACCAGGCTAGTAGCAAAGGAACCTAATAAATATGCATTAGATGCTGAATCAAATTATTTCTGTAGCTTGAAAAGCACATTTGTAACATCTTCTCAGGGAATATTCCCTCGTTGCTCTTTTAGGGAAGAATCAAAGAGAGGAAAACTTGAAAAGGTTTTAAGTATTTAAACCTGAAAATTACTGCAGCTCTGAAGTCTGTACTTTGGATGTTACTGATAGTTATCCACAGGCAGGTACTTCAGAGATGCACATACTAGAGCCACTTCCGTGCCATTGCCTAGAGTGTGGACCACCACCAGCTGACTGCTGCGGTTGTACAGAAATATCTCAAGTGAGGTGATGGCATAAATAGAAATGCTGGGCCTTTAAGAAAACTTTTCAAAAGAATCTCTGTGCTGCTTACTCTGGTCCACCCATCTGTCCCTAGATCCATTCTCTGCCCTGCCCTGCCCCATGATCCAGAAGGTTGACCCCTCCCCAAGGACAACATGACCCAATTTCTCTTGTTGACTGACTTTCTGATAGGCTGAGCCAATGGGAGGTGGGAGGTCAGAGGGCAGCAAGGAGAGAAGGGCTGGGGCATTGGTTCTAACCTCCCTCCCTGTCTTTTGTCTCTCTATAGATACCCGCACCCCCACCCCTACCCCAACTAGTGGACTGCACTCTTGCAGGCTCCAGTACCACTATTTCCCTCCACCACTGAACTCCAGAGGTGCTGACAACTTCCTGCTTTGCCAGTTCTGGGGTGAAATCCCCTTTTAGTTCCCTTGACCTGCATCCTCCTCTGCAAACAGTCCCTTCATTAATGTTTCTTCACCTGAAGTGACTGAATGAGATTCTGTTTCCTGCCTGGACCCTCCTTATAAGCCCTCTGTACTCGATTTTCCTCCTCCAGCCAGTGAAGTCAATGACCACACCCAAACCTGTTTAGGGTAGAATTTATGCCAATGAAAAAATGATGAAAACTTCCCTGGTGGTCCAGTGGTGGAGAATCTACCTGCCAATCAATGCAGGGGACCTGGGTTTGATCCCTGGTCTGGGAAGATTCCACTTGCCGCAGGGGAACTAAGACCACAAGTCCCAACTACTAAGCCCATGTGCTGCAACCACTGAAGCTGAGTGCCCTAAGAGCCCGTGCTCTGCAATAAGAGAAACCACTGCAGGGAAAAGCCCACGAACTGCCACAAAGAGCAGCTCCCACTCGCTGCCCTAGAGAAAGCCCTCGAGCAGCAGTGAAGATCCCGCACAGCCAAAAACAAACAAACAAACAAACAAACAAACAAAAAAAGACGAGCCTTGTGGCTGGGGACTGCTGGGGTCCACCCAGCTGAAATCTCTAGCCAAGAGCGTTGCCTTCAGTTTTAGAATAAAAAGAATCAAGCAGTTGATTTTTGTTCCCGGAGCTGATACCCCCACCCCTTTTCCACTCCTGAACATCAGGGTACTAGACAGAAACCTTTCTGGATACTATTTAGAGTTGGTGGGAATTTTTCTTCCCTTCTTTGAATTTCTTCCATTGGCTGGTCTTCCTGAGCAGGATCCTCTCCTAAAATCCCCAGCTAACCACGGCACTATCATGACAGAGGCAGCATCTTCTCTTTGGCATCCTTGCCCATCACATCCAGGCGCCTCACTCTCTGGGATTTCAGCCTCACACTGGCCAGGTGTCCTACCATCATCATCTCACAGGAGCCCATCGTGGGTCTGGTTTCCAGATGTTCACTTATTGCCTCAATGTACATGTGTCGTTCTTTGTGTGATGGCATTGCAGATACACAATCCAGACTTGCTAATTCCCCGCCTGCACACCAGGCGACCTTCTATGTCACAGTCTCCAGTAAGTCAGTCCTCCTATCAGACTCATGTATCAGCAGAAGAGACTACAGTTTTCACTGCTGGAATGAGAGAGGCTGGCTAGTCATAAAGGGTTAAGGTGTGATGCCTCCCTTTAAAGAAGGTATACTGAGAGCTGTATAAAGATGGGTTATGAGGCAGGAATGACAGACAACTGGTTCAATTACTGGTTGGGAGAAATGTAACAAATGACTCTACTTATTCTGACTTCATTTTATACAACTCAAAGAAATTTCTAAGTCTCCCGAACTACTGTTCTCTTGTGTAATGTCAAAGTCACAATCCAATATAATGTTTTCAAATCCAAGTGCTTTCTTTTCATCACTTCATTCTCCCATTCCCTTCTCACCCAGTCTCACCCCCATCCTCCCATCTGTGGTGCATTTTCCTAATGCTCTCTTTCTCCTGGACAATTTTCCATGGAATGAAACACTTAGTTAGCTATTTCTCAAAGCCAAAGACTCCAGATTCCTTGCTGGTCACAACTTGTAGTAGTAACAACGTGCGGCCAGCTGGGTCAGTTCATTTCCAAGGTCTCTATTCAGGTTGTTCACAGATGCTTATAGCTTAACAAGATTTCCACCACCATGTGTTTCAAGGCAGCCAAGGTTATGACTGGGGCTGCCCTACACCAGGCTCCCAGGGAGAACTCGAGGAGGTTAATTATATCTTGGATGCCCTTGGTGCTTTCCACCGTCCTGCAGCCCTGAGGGCTCAGGATGGGCTAATGTCGTTGAACTCCTCAATCATGGCAACAAGAGCAGTGCTGGTAAAGGGAGCTTTCCAGCAGAATTTAAAAAGTTCAGAATTAAGGGACTTCCCTGGTGGTGCAGTGGTTAAGACTCTGTGCTTCCAATGCAAGGGGCATGAGTCTGATCTCTGGTTGGGGGACTAAGATCCCACATGCCATGCAGTGTGGCCAAAAATAAAATAAATACCAGGAAGATATTTCTTCATTAAAAAAATAAAAGTTAAGAATTAAGACCTCTTCTTCCATTACATAGTCAATAATCCAAGTACCTCTCTCCAAGGATGCCACAGAGTGAGTGGATTACAGAAACAGGGAGAACAGTTAAGCATGGGATGTGCCCAGTATAATGTGCTGGGCAGAGCAGGTGAAATAACGATTCACACCCTACATCTGATCTTGCAAAGAACTGCCAGGGAAAGTCTGGGTGGAAAAGCAGGGCACAATGCCAGACACTGGCATGTATAACCACTTCTCCTCACCACTAATCCTGACCAACAGAAAAGTCATGAAGCTGTCCCAGGCTCAGGAACCAGTGTGTGTCTATGCTGGGTGCCAACATACGGCAGGGGAAAGTATCTGAGAGCCACAGACCCACAGGCTCCAGGATGCACCCTCGACTGCATCAAATACAGTGACCACTTCCTTCTGAACACACATGGGCACTTCTGATTGCCTCTCATGCCAACCAAATTTGACCACCGTTTGCTGTGTTATCAATAAACTCTAGGGGATCTTAAGGAAAACCAGAAGGTTTCTTCCTCTCCAAATTACAATCATTGATCAAAATCTTTGGCTTTTGCTATTAGAATTTAAAATGAGACTCTAGTTATATCTGAATCAATAAAGATGACTGCATATGTGATGGATTTTCACTGCAGGATCTCAAAAAGTCTTGCAATCCTGAGCTTCAGTTCCAACCATTTTTCACACAGAAAGGTTGATACCTGTTAGTGGGTCATGAAATCAATTCAGATAGAAATGAAGTAAAATATCATACAATACATCACATACAGTAAGGAAAAGCATCACCTTAAGAATTATATAGAAAATCTTCCTTTGCAGAGGGCCACACTCAGAGTGGAAGAAACTGTGGATCAGCTGCCAAGTATGAACCTCTCCCACCCATTCCTTACCCATGGACAACTGTCCTGGGCACATGGGCACTGCCCTGAGCAGACAGTGGGGCTTTGGTCATCTGATAAAGTGACAGAGCAGTGAAAGGACATCTTTAAATCCTTGACCAAGAAAGAGGATAGCGGTGGACCCACCAATACCATTACATGAATTCAATGTCTTCTCTCGTTGTGGCTCTCACATCAAGTTCCCACCATCTTTTTCTCCTTTCCTTTCTGTGAAGATCTTGAAACTAAAGTCTTCACTTCCAATATTTATTTTCTCAACTTATATCCACTCCTCCACCTTCTGCAAACTGGCTTCCACTCCCCAAAGGCCACCAAAACTGTTCTGGCTAGGATCATTACTGATATCCCTCTTGAAAGTCAAATGGCTTTCAGACATCATCCTGTATGATTATTTCAAAACTCCTCAGTAATTCATTAATCATAAAAATAGCAATGATAGACAATGTGTGTTGAGAGAGCGTTTCCCGTTGAACATTTAACATTGCCCACTGTCCTGAGCATATTATGTGAGCTGTCTCATAACCATCTTGCAGGTGGCCATTATGATTTTTCTCACGTAAGGATGAGGGACCTAGGCTTAGACAGCCTAAGGAAGGTCCCTCAGCTGGAATGTGGCAGTGCTGAGACTTGAATTCAGGTCTTTCTGACTCCAGGCCCAGGGCTCTTGCCACCTCTCCTCCGTAGGCTCCGGCATCATAGCTCCCGACCTGGAGCTTCTGCTTCTCTAGCTGTCCTGTATTGGCCCCTCTACAGTCTCCCTTTCTCATTACCTCAAAGAACGTTCAAATCTATCTCCTTAACTCAGACTTTTCTCCTAAACTCCAAACATGTGGCCGCCTATGGGCCTTTCTCACCCAGATGCCCTGGGGACATCCAAGAATCGAGAGGACCCAAAGTGAGTTTCCTTTCCTTTCCTCTCATGGTACCTCTTCCTTCTGTTCTTCCATTTATTTACTCATTCACACATTTGGGAGTGCTTACAAGGTGTCAAGCAATATTCCAGCAATACTAGAAATACCTAGAACACAATGGACAAAGTCCCACTCTTATTCTAGTGGAGGATACAGATCATGAACAAATACATACATAAGGTCAGGTGGTGAAATGTGCTGTGAAGAAAACAAAACTATGGTAAGAGGTGAGAGAATGACAGGGTGTTTAGAAGGGCAGAGGTGATATGGATGTGGTGGTTAACTGTACCTCTGTCTCTTAGCTGTCCAAGATGGGAAGTTTGTGGGTGTTCTCAACTTTGCCCTCTGGTTCACTGCACACATTCACTTTCCACCAACTCATGCCTCTTTCACCTAAACCCCCCACACTGTACTGGCTTGGCTCAAGGATCAATGTCTCTCAGAGTCTGCACCTGGTTTTGGTCTTTCGCCCCCTACATTGAGTCTTATCTTGCTGCCAAAATAAGCTTTCCAAAATAAAAATCTTTTCATGTTTTATGCTTGCTGTAAATCTCTCACTGGTATTCATTTCCTACAGGATAGAGTCCCTGATTCTAGGAGAGATTTTCAGTTCCCTGTATTCTGGGTCCATCTTCCCTTTCCCTGTCTCGTTTCCCGCCACACCCCTGGTGAATACACCATGTTCTTCCCCTCTGCCTGTCTTTGCACACACAAGCTGTTTCTCTCACTCAGAACACTTCTCACAGGTCCACCCTCAAATCCCGACACATCCTTCTGGATCAAATTCAGTCACCCGCTTCCGCGAGGACTGCCTCAACTCCCCAGCCAGAACTGTTCACTTTTCCCGTCTTCCAGTTGTTCTAAGGCTATGCTTCTACTGTCATATTTTTAATACTCTGATATATGGGTCTGGGTTTCATTCCTTCAATAAATACCTTTTGTTTTTTTTTGAAACTTAAGACACTGCTTTTATTTAAACCAAAGCAAAAGAGGCATGAACAGTTTTTAGGTGGAAAGAAATTGGAGGCTGTCTCATTCAACTCTTCATTTTCGCGTTGGAGGGAGAGCACAGAGTTTCACTATTTCTCCTAGGATTTGAGCACCCACCATGTGCCAAGCATCATTCTCAGTGGATGTAGCTATGGATACAGCTATAAGTGAGGCCAAACAAGATCTCAGCTCTCATGGGGATTATGTTCTAATACAGTATGTCTCCTACACTGGGCTGAACCCATGTCTCCAGTGGTATTAACAAGCCCCTATTTTGTGTTCAATGTGTAGCTTCACCTTGGCAGATCCCAAGGAAAGAGAGAGGAATGTGACAGGCTATTCACTGCCTGAGATCACCTGTGTCATGAATCTGATCCATGGTAGGGAGTGAACAAATATTTTTTGATGAAGAAATTGTGGAAATTATTTTACTTACTTCTCTTGTCTCTGTGGACAAGAGAATAAAGAAATAGAACAATTAACTCATATCTCACAAACAATGAGCCTTTGAATCCCACAAATCTAGACAAATTCAGAACATACTTTGTTCTGAATCATAAGAGGCTTCTTTTCACTACATTAGCAACGCTCCCATTTTTAAATTTAATGTAAAGTATAGATGAAAGAATGCTGCTGCTGCTGCTGCTGCTCAGTCACTCAGTGAAGTCTGACTCTTTGCGACCCTTTGGATGGTAGCTCTTCAGGCTCTTCTGTCCATGGAATTTTCCAAGCAAGAATACTGGAGTGGGTTGCTGTTTCCTCCTCCATGTGACCTTCCTAACCCAGAGATCGAAAGCTTGAAAATTCTGCTGTTAGGTAGTAATGTCTTCAGAGCTCAACCTGGGAAAGCCCATCATTTAGGACCTATAATGGTCTGTTTCCTCCACTAGAATAAGAGTGGGGCTTGGTCCCTGTGTTTAAGTACTTCTAGTGCTTAGAATAGGGCTTGGCACCTCAGAGGAACTCATAAATATTTCAATGAATAAATGGAGGGACAAACAGAGAGGAAGAGGCATGAGGAAAGAAGAGATCTCCAGGGAGAGGGAGTTAATTCATTTTCAGTCTTCTTGATTCTTGGGTGTCCATGGGACATCTACGTGTGAAAGGCCAACAGCCAGCCATACATTTGGGGTCAACAGATGGTGCATTCCAAGGAAAGACTGAACAACTCTTTGAGGGGGTCACTTTGTTTGAATAAAAACAATAATAAGAATTCCAATACATATAAATAAATAAAACAGAATAAGTAAAAACAAAAATAAAGATATGAAAAACTTTTACATTCTGCAGAAAAGAAATACATTTCTACACTAAAGGGGGAAAAAGCCATTTTCAGGGGAAAAAAATAAATAAAAATAAGCAAACAGAACACAACAATCTAGAATAGCAAAAACAGAATTTAAAACCAGGCAAAGTCAGTATCATTTAGCAAAGACTGAAATAAAAAATAGATGAATCTCAAAGATCAATTCCTTGGATATATTTTTTATGCCATCAAATGGTGACTATATGAAAATTTTATAGAAGTCAGTTCTACTATTCCAGGTCTACACACACTCTACTACAGTCAGAAAGAGAATATTTATCATACAGGCAGCAAGTATTTAGAGCCCCCAGGTGTTTATGTTCTTTGGGCCAAGAGTCCCACTCCTAAGAACTTATCTTAACAAAATAGTTCAACTATATACACCATAGAAGCATCAAAACATCTGAAAGGAAAACTGAAAAAAAACAAACAAACCCAAATGTCCAACATTCAGTGAAGCGTTAAAACAATGAGGGTAGTTACACACCAAGGAATATCATGTAACCACAAAAAAATATCAATCTGATGGTTCAGCAAAAACAGAAAGAAAGTATATAAGACAATGCTAAATTGAAGTAGAATATAAAATGATTATGGACACTCTGTATCTATGTGTAAAATTTATTCAAGGAAGAAAAACAATTAAAAGTAAATGACTGAGGATTTAAAGATGGCGGAGGCGTAGGTGGACATGGAGTACGTCTCTCTCCATGGACACATCTGGAATACACCTTCAGACACAGAAGTGCATGCAGAACACCAGCTGAGAACAGACAGGAGTGCCTGACCACTGGGAAAGAATCACACAAAACTCGGTAGGACGAAGGAACAAGGGGGTAAACAGGAGTGTTAGCAAGACTGGACCTGCCCTCGACGGGTGGGGGAACTGAAGCAAGGGTCTGATCCCCATATCAGGGCAACTGTCTGAGTCAGAGGAGAAACATTTAAGTCTGAGAGGATAACAGCTGATCTGTGGCAGCCTAAATGGAACGAGAGTCAGACAGTCCTTGCCGCAGCCATACATACTCTGGACAGGGATGAGGTCCCCTGGAAGGTGCAGTGGCTGGGAGCTGGAGTTTAGGGATTGTGGAGCAATCGCAGGGCAAGAGCTGCTGTTGATTGCAGAGAGATAGATCAAGGGGATGTGAGGGAGGAGACTGTGGTGAGAAATGCCTGTGGAAGAAAGCTGGGCAGCAATGGAAGCAAGGCAATACTGCTGAGTCACGCATAGTGGGTGGAGCCATCACCATAGCCTCTCTCTACACAGCCAAGGAGGCAGCTAAACAATAGAGAGGCTGGCCCAGAGAGTGTCTGATGCACTGAACTACAGAATAGGACCCCACCCACGGTGCTCCTTTAAGTGCCTGACAACCCGATCTACAGAGTAGGACCCCAACCAGGGGGGCCCCCTCAATGTGCCTGATGCATCAAACAACAGAGAAGGACCCCAGGCAAGGAAGCCCTCTAAGTGCCTGAACAGGCAGAGCTATGGAGACAGACTGGCCAAAGAGTTGTGTCCAACTCTGTGCGACCCCATAGACGGCAGCCTATCAGGCCCCCCCGTCCCTGGGATTCTCCAGGCAAGAACACTGGAGTGAGTTGCCATTTCCTTCTCCAGTGCATGAAAGTGAAAAGTGTAAGTGAAGTCGCTCAGTCGTGTCCAACCCTCAGCAACCCCCTGGACTGCAGCCTACCAGGCTCCTCTGTCCATGGGATTTTCCAGGCAAGAGTACTGGAGTGGGATGCAATTACCTTCTCCAATCGCCAGCTACGAGAGGCTCAAAAAAAGACTCTCTGATAGGGCCATAACTCCTGCAGCAGAGGCAGTCCATGTTCCTGCACATTTGGTGCCACCAGGCTCCCTGCAAGCCAAGCAGCTGCACCACCTTCATGCTCAACTCTCACTGGGGCGGAGCTGCCACAGCCAAAAAAAAAGCCTTGCGTCTATGCATGCAGGGTTGCTTCGGACGTCTCCAACTCTTTGCGGCCCTGTAGACTGTGGCCTGCCAGGCTTCTCTGTCGGGGGTTCTCCAGGCAAGAATACAGGAAGTATTGGCCAATACTCATCATACCCTTCTAGAGCACTATATTTCCTGCTGTCCTAGCCACCAACTCCCTTGAGTATCTGGTGCTGCCAGAACCCCTGCGACCCAAGCAGCTGCACCACCTCCACACCTGGCCCTCACAGGGGCAAACCCAAGTGCTCCAGGGCATCCTCAAAAGCAAACCCCAGAGAACGACCCACATGCAGAAGTGGAAATAAAACCACAATTGAAACCCAGAGGGAGTGTGGCTAAGGAAGAAGACCTCAAAGCTTCCCACCAGCTGTATAAACTTCAGATCAAATCCACACGATCAACTAGGCAGACTCTGTGTCTATGGAATATATAAAAGAACACTGAGATCTTCCACAAAAGAAAACACACCAGTTCTGATAGTTGTGGACACTGGAGGCAAGAACACATAGAAGAAGGACCAGATTAGAATCTAAGCTGCCCCCACCACAGGTCCAGAGATCAGCACAGTATTGGAGGGCCTCTTAGGGAGGTGAGGTGGACTGTGACTCCTAGTGAAAGAAAGGACTCTGAGAGCAGTGACTCAAGAAAAACATCTATTATTCCTACGTTTTGACTTGTTTTGTAGATTCTTTGGATTTTTTTCCTTTTTTTCCCCCTTTCCCCCTCCTCTGTTGTTGTTGTCGTCAGTTTTATTGGCAATATGAAATCTAATTCAGTTTTTTAGCTTTTTCTTTTCTCTTTTTCTCAGTCACATTTTTTATTGTTGTTATAAACCTTTGCCTCTAGATTGGGCTTTTGCAGTTCTGTGGAGTTTTCCTTGTTTTTTTCCTTTTCTCTCTTTTTAGTTTTAATTAATTTTTCTACATTTATTCCTTTGTTTGCTTTTCCTACTGTTACTTTCCCCTTGCAGTTAATCTTTAATAAATCTTCTTTATCTACCTCTATTTAACCTTGCATATCTATTCTTTTTTTCTTTTCTTTCTTTCCTTTCCTCTCAACATATTTGTTAGTTTTATTTTCATTGCTTTATTCCCCAATTGGCATTTTGCTTTAGTTTTATTTTCCAGTTTGTGCTTTAGTAAGTTTTGCTCTTAACTGGTAGATATAATTTTTGGCTTCCTTTGTACACCAGATCAATCTATTGTACTTTATTTTTGTTGGACTCTTGATTTTGATTATGCATGTATATGCATATGTATATATTCAGCCACGCACATATAATTTTTGATTTTGTTTGTTCACCAGGTCAATCTACTGTACTTTGTTTTAGTTGGACTGTTTTGACTTTTCTTATGGGTGCATATGTATATGTGTATATTCCATTCTTTAAATTATTATTTACCTGATTTTGTAACTGCCTTTTGTCTGGGGTTCATCTTTGGTTTCTCACTTTGGGGTATTCGTTTTAAGCTCACTTAATGCCATAACAAACCACCTGTGGAATCTTCGTTCCTAACCAGATGTCAAGCCCTGAGTCTTTGGAGTGGGAGCACTGACTCCAAGACCCGAGAACTAACACTAGGGAGTATCAAATAATGAGAACTCACACAAAGGAAACCACTTGAGTACAAGACCCAGCATCACCCAACCACGAGTAGCATCCTGTGCAGGACACCTCATCTAAACAACAAACAGCACAAATACAAACCCAATCATCAGCAGACAGGATTACCACCTCATTTAGCCTTGCCCAACAGAGGACAAACACACACACACACACACACACACACACACACACACACACACACAAAGAAAAACCTCAGCACAAATCTCACCCTATTTGAAGCTTACACAAACCACTGGACCAACCTTAGGAGGGCAAAAACCAAAAGGAAGAAAGAATTCACCCCTGAAACCTGGGAAAAGGTGACCTCAAACACAATAAGTTAAAAAAAATTATGAAAAGGCAGAGAAATACTATACAAATGAAGGAACAAACTAGAAAAACAGAAGTCCAAATAAATGAAGAAGAAATAGGCAAACTCCCTGAAAAAGAATTCAGAATAATGATAGTAAAGATGATCAAAAATCCTGAAAACAAAATGGAGAAAATACAAGAATCAAATAACAAAGACCTAGAAGAATTAAAGAATAAACCTACAGAGACATACAACACAATTACTGAAATTAAAAATACTCTGGAAAGAATCAATAGCAGAATATCTGAAGCAGAAGAATGAATCAGTGGGCTGGAAGACAAAATGGTGGAAATAATTTCTGAAGAGCAGAATAACCTCTGGGAAAATATCAAATGCACCAACATTCGAATTACAGGGGTCCCAGAAGAACAGAAAAAGAAAGGGTAATGAGAAAACCTTTGAAGAGATTATAGTTGAAAATTGCCCCAACATGGAAAAGGAAATAGTCAATCAAGTCCAAGAGGCATGAAGAGTCCCATACAGAATAAACCCAAGGAGAAACACACCAAGACACATACTAATCAAACTAACAGAATAAACACAAAGAAAGAATCTTAAAAGCAGTAAGGGAAAAGCAACAAGTAACATACAAGGGAAACCCCATACATTTCACAGCTGATCTTTCAGCAGAAACTCTGCAGGCCAGAAAGGAATAGCAGAATATATTTAAAGTACTGAAAGGGAAAAATCTACAACCAAGATGACTATACCTGGCAAGGATATCATTCAAAATTGATGGAGAAATAAAAAGCTTTTCAGACAAGCAAAAGTTATGAAAAGTTAAGAGAATTCAGTACCACCAAACCAGCTTTACAACAAGTGTTAAAGGGACTTATATAGTCAAGAAATACAAGAGAAGTAAAAAGATCTACAAAATCAACTCCAAACAGCTAAGAAAATGGCAATAGGAATGTATATATCAATAATTACTTTAAATGTAAATGGATTAAATGCTTCAACCAGAAGACACAAATGGATGGATACAAAAACAAGACCCATAAATATGCTGTCTACAAGAAATCCACTTCAGACCTCAAGACACATATAAGCTGAAAGTGAGAGGATGGAAAAATATATTCCATGCAAATGGGAAACAAAAGAATGCTGTAGTAGCAATCCTCATATCAGACAAAATAGAGCTTAATATAAAGAATACTACAAGAGGTAAGGAAGGACAGTTCAATTTAGTTCAGTTCAGTCACTCAGTTATGTCCAACTCTTTGTGACCCCATGGACCGCTGCATGCCAGGCCTCCTTGTCCATCACCAACTCCTGGAGTTTACCCAAACTCATATCCATTGAGTCGGTCATGCCATCCAACCATCTCATCCCCTTTTGTTCCCTTCTTCTCCTGCCCCCAATCCCTCCCAGCATCAGAGTCTTTTCCAATGAGTCAACTCTTCGCATGAGGTGCCCAAAGTACTGGAGTTTGACCTTTAGCATCATTCCTTCCAAAGAAATCCTAGGGCTGATCTCCTTCAGAATGGACTGGTTGGATCTCCTTGCAGTCCAAGGGACTCTCAAGAGTCTTCTCCAACACCACAGTTCAAATGCATCAATTCTTTGGCGCTCAGCCTTCTTCACAGTCTAACTCTCATATCCATACATGACCACTGGAAAAACCATAGCCTTGACTAGACGGACCTTAGTTGGCAAAGTAATGTCTCTGCTTTTGAATATGCTATCTAGGTTGGTCATAACTTTTCTTCCAAGGAGTAAGCGTCCTTGTCCATCACCAACTCCTGGAGTTTACCCAAACTCATATCCATTGAGTCGGTCATGCCATCCAACCATCTCATCCCCTTTTGTTCCCTTCTTCTCCTGCCCCCAATCCCTCCCAGCATCAGAGTCTTTTCCAATGAGTCAACTCTTCGCATGAGGTGCCCAAAGTACTGGAGTTTGACCTTTAGCATCATTCCTTCCAAAGAAATCCTAGGGCTGATCTCCTTCAGAATGGACTGGTTGGATCTCCTTGCAGTCCAAGGGACTCTCAAGAGTCTTCTCCAACACCACAGTTCAAATGCATCAATTCTTTGGCGCTCAGCCTTCTTCACAGTCTAACTCTCATATCCATACATGACCACTGGAAAAACCATAGCCTTGACTAGACGGACCTTAGTTGGCAAAGTAATGTCTCTGCTTTTGAATATGCTATCTAGGTTGGTCATAACTTTTCTTCCAAGGAGTAAGCGTCCTTGTCCATCACCAACTCCTGGAGTTTACCCAAACTCAAATCCATTGAGTTGGTGATGCCATCCAACCATCTCATCCTCTGTCATCCCCTTCTCCTTCTGCCTTCAATTTTTCCCAGCATCAGGGTCTTTTCAAATGAGTCAGCTCTTCACATCAGTTGGCCAAAGTATTGGAGTTTCAGCTTCAACAACAGTCCTTCCAATGAACATTCAGGACTGATCTCCTTTAAGATGCACTGATTGGATATCCTTGCAGTCCAAGGGACTCTCAAGAGTCTTCTCCAACACCACAGTTCAAAAGCATCAATTCTTCAGCACTCAGCTTTCTTCACAGTCCAACTCTCACACCCATACATGACTACTGGAAAAACCATATCCTTGGCTAGACGGACCTTTGTTGGCACTACATAATGATCAAGGGGTCAATCCAAGAGGAAGACATAATAATTGTAAATATCTATGCATCCAACATAGGAGTACCTCAGTACATAAGACAAACACTAAGAGGCCTGGCGTGCTGTGATTCATGGGGTCGCAAAGACACCACTGAGCGACTGAACTGAACTGAACAGACATAAAAGGAGAAATTGACAGTATCACAATAATAGTATAAGACTTTAATTAATTAGGAGACTTTAATTAACAGAAATTTAATAAGGAAGCACAAGTCTTAAATGATACATTAGATGAGATGGACTCACTGATATCTTTAGGACATTCCATTCAAATGCAGAATACACTTTCTTCTCAAGTGTACATGGAACATTCTCCAGGATAGACCACATCTTGGATCACAAATCAAACCTCAGTAAATTTAAGAAAACTGAAATTGTATCAAGCATCTTCTCTGACCACAACACTATGAGACTAGATATAAGAAAAAAACTGTAAGAAACACAAACACATGGAGATTAAACAATATGTTTCTGAATAACCAACAGGTTACTGAAGAAATCAAAAGGGAAATCAAAAAATTTCTAAATGAAAACACGACAACTCAAAACCTATGGTATGCAGCAAAAGCAGTTCTAAGAGGGAAGTTTATAGCAATACAATCCTACCTCCAGAAACAGGAAAAACATTGAATAGACAACCTAATTTTATACCTAAAACAACTGGAAAAAGAAGAAACTCCAAAAAAACTCCAAGATTAGTAGATCTGAGCAGAAATAAATGAAAAAGAAATGAAAAAACAGTAGTAAAGATTAATAAAACTAAAAGCTGATTCTTTGAGAAGATAAACAAAATTGACAAACCTTTAGCNTGGCAAGGCTGGCGAAATTACAGTGTGTCTCTAAAGAGGGCACCCTGGGGCAAGCACATCTCACTCTGTTGAAAGGGATCCATGACCCTGTCACTCTACTGTCTGGAGGGGCCCATAACCAAGAAATAAAAGTTGTCATGTCAGGCAGCTTTCTGGACTTGGAGTTGTGTTAATGAATAAGTGACGACTTGCTGACCAGGAAAAAAAAAAAAGAGAGAGAGAGAGAGAGACTATTATGAACAACTATATTGCAGTAAAATGGATAACCTGGAAGAAATGGACAGATTCTTAGAAAAGTTCAATCTTCTAAGACTGAACTAGGAAGAAACAGAAATTATGAACAACCCTATTACAAGCACTGAAATTGAAGCTGTGATCAAAAATCTCTCAGAAAACAAAAACCCAGGACTAGATGGCTTCACAGGAGAATTCTATCAAACATTTAGAGAAGAGCTATTGCCTATCCTTCTAAAACTCTTTCAAAAAATCGCAGAGGAAGGAACACTTCCAAATTCATTCTATGAAGCCACTATCACCCTGATACCAAAGCCAGACAACACAAAAAAAGAAAACTACAGGCCAATATAACTGATGAACATAGATGCAAAAATCCTCAACAGAATTTTAGCAAACAGAATTCAGCAACACATCAAAAAGCTCATACACCATGATCAAGCTTGGTTTACTCCAGGGATGCAAGGATTCTTCAATATACGGAAATCAATGAATGTGATACACCATATTAACAAATTGAAAGATAAAAACAATATGATAACTCAATAGATGCAGGAAAAGCCTTTGACTAAATTCAGCACCCATTTATGATTAAAACTCTTCAAAAAATGTGCATAGAAGGAACCTACCTCAACATAGTAAAGGCCATATATGATAAGCCTACAGCAAACATTATTCTCAATGGTAAAAAGTTGAAAGCATTTCCCCTAAGGTCAGGAACAAGACGAGGGTGTTCACTTTCACCACTAGTATTCAGCATAGTTCTAGAAGTCTAGCAGACAAGAAAAAGAAATAAAAGGAATTCAGACTGGAAAAGAAGAAGTAAAGTTCTCACTATTTGCAGAGGACATGATTCTGTACATTAAAAAAATCCTAAAGATAGTATCAGAAAATTACTAGAGCTAATCATTGAATTTAGCAAAGTTGCAGGATACAAAATGAATACATAGAAATCACTTGCATTTCTATATACTAACAATGAAAATACAGAAAGAAATTAAGGAATCAATCCCATTCACCACTGCAACAAAAAGAAATATCTAGGAATAAATTTACCTAAGGAGACAAAAGAACAGTACACAGACAATTGTAAGACACTAATGAAAGAAATCAAAGGTGATATAAACAGATGGAGAGATATTCCATGTTCCTGGGTAGAGAGAATCAATATTGTGAAAATGACTATATTAACAAACACAATCTACAGTGTGATCCCTATCCAATTACCAATGACATTTTTCACAGAACTAGAACAAAAATTTTCACAATTCATATGGAAACACAAAAGACCTGAATAGCCAAAGTGGTCTTGAAAAAGAAGAATGGAGCTGGAGGAAACAAACTCCCTGACTTCAGATTATACTACAAAGCTACAGTCATCAAGACAGTATAGTACTGGGACAAAAACAGAAATATAGACCAATGGAACAAGATAGAAAGCTCAGAAATAAACCCATACACCTATGGGTACCTAATTTTCGACAAAGGAGGCAAGAATATACAATGGGGCACACAGCCTCTTCAATAAATGGTTCTGGGAAATCTGGACAGCCACATGTAAAAGAATGAAATTAGAACACTTCCTAACACCATACACAAAGATAAACTCAAAATGGATTCAAGATCTAAATACAAGACCAGAAACTATAAAACTCTTAGAGGAAAACACAGGCAGAACACTTGATTACATAAATCAAAGCAAGATCTTCTGTGACCCACCTACTAGAGTAATGGAAATAAAAACAAAAGTAAACAAGTGGGATCTGATTAAACATAAAAGCTTTTGCACAGCAAAGGAAACTATAAGCAAGGTGAAAAGACAACCCTCAGAATGGGAGAAAACAATAGCAAATGAGACAACCGACAAAGGATTAATTTCCAAAATACACAAGCAGCTCATACAACTCAATACCAGCAAAAGAAACAACCCAATCAAAAAGTGGGAAAAAGACCCAAGCAGACATTTCTCCAAAGAAAACACACTGATGGCTACCAAACACATGAAAAGATACTCAACATTGCTCATTATTAGAGAAATGCAAATCAAAACTACAATGAGATATCACCTCACATCAGTCAGAATGGCAATCATCAAAAACTCTACAAACAATAAATGCTGGAGAGGGTGTGGAGAAAAGGGTGGCTCAGACGGTAAAGTGTCTGTCTGCAATGCAGCAGACCCAGGTTCGATCGCTGGATCAGATCCCCTGGAGAAGGAAATGGCAATCCACTCCAGTACTCTTGCTTGGAAAATTTCATGGATGGAGGAGCCTGGTGGGCTATAGTACATGGGGTTGCAAAGAGTTGGACACAACTGAGCAACTTCACTTTCTTCTTTCTTTCTTGCACTGTCAGTGGGAATGTAAATTGATATAGCCACTATGGAAAAAGGTATGGAGATTCCTTAAAAAATTAAGAATAAAACCACAATACCNCCTGGACTGCAGCCCACCAGACTCCTCCATCCATGGGATTTTCCAGGCAAGAGTGCTGGAGTGGCATGCCATTGCCTTCTCCAACTACTGAAGCCCAAGCACCCTAGAGCCCGTTCTCTGCAGCAAGAGAAGCCACTGCAATGAGAAGTCCGTGCACTGCAACTAAGAGTAGCCGCCACTTGCCGCAAACAGAGAAAGCCCGCATGTAGTAACAAAGACTGAGTGCAACCAGAACAATAAAGAAAGAAAGAAGTAAATGATCCAAAGTGGTAATAAATATTAAGGCTGCTAGATAATAAATTTTCTTTTTAGAAGGTCTGTTTTACTAGTAACAATAATTGCTAATACTTATGGAAGACTTTCAATACTACTTTAAATGTTCATTTTCTCATAACAAGCCTATCAATACTATTAATACTCTTATCTTACAGATTAAAAACAAAGCAACCCTAACGTTTAGAGAGGGTCACTGGCCAAATCACATGGGGATTAGGTGGCAGATCTGAAACCAGATGCTGGTCTGGCTCATATCAAAGTTCAGGCTTTTAATCACTCTGTGATACTTCTGCTTAGTTTTATTTTCCAGTTAAAACATGTATTGTTTAAAAACTAAAGTCAGAGTAAAATCAAATGCCATTTCCTTTCTACTGAAAGAGGTGCTGAGACCTTCAGTGGGTTGGCTGTAACTCTTACAGATCAGTGTGTTGAGAAGTGGAGGAGAGAGATGGCCAACACAGAGATGTCAAGGGCTCAGATCAGAGGGGAAGGAGCAAACACAGACCCCACAATGGCACACACCTCTTCGAGTGCTTTGCTTACAGAATTCTCCTTCTTGACAGCCTCTTGGAGCTCCATGGCCTGCTGCACGTACATTTTCCCAGCTAGGATTTCATTCTCCAGCATGGACAGCTCCTTCAGTGAAATGGGCCAATTCAACCTTTCTAATGCCTCATTCAAAGCTGCCTTGTTTTCTAAGTACTGCATTGGTTTGTTTGCATCTAACCTAGAGAAGGAAGAAGAAAGAGAAATATAATGTGATCATAACAGAAAACATATGGAAAGATGGTTTTTCAGTCAACTCTCCCCTGAGAAACATCTGTCGGAGCAGATGTCAGGTGTTGACAGAATTGCAGCCAAGCCTTCTTGTCCATCGGGGCTTTGGTAGTTCACACAAGTTAGAAATAATCTTCTCTGAGTCATGGGAGGCCCTTTTCCCCATTATTTAATTTGATGGTCTGATTTCATAGAACTTTGTTACATGAGTTTTTTTTTTTTTTCCCCCAACAATTTTTTTCAGCATGTTTGGAACCCATTCCTTTCTCTTTAAGTCTAACATTTGGCAGAAGCAAAAGCAAGTTTCAAAGACATTTCAAACAGGTATGCCTAGAAGTGACTCTGGAAAACAAGCAAACACTAAACCCAAATATTTGTCTCAGTGCAATAATTCTTCTATTAGCTCATTTTAGCTGCCTTTATCTCCTGTCCTCTTATAAGCCTAAATAGGCCTATATTTTCTGGCTTCACTGATTTGGTTCACAAAGAACAGAAGCCAAACTTTCTATCAGCTGATGAACAGGATGCACGATTCCAGGGGAAGCCAGTGGGGGTGTGGAGGGCCCAAGTCCTAAATTCTGTTTCCAGTCCCAGCTACTTCTGAGTCAGATATTCATGGAAGGGGGTACAGAGAGGGCGATAGATAGCCTGACTGAGGGAGATATGGGGAGAAGAACATCTCATAATTATCATTCTCTTATTGCAGAAGCATCTTTTCATTTTTTTAAGTGTGTGTTGTGTGTGTTGAAAGAGCACACTGTAAACCCAGTACAATCACAGGACTCAGTCCACAGACAACTTGTCTCCAGAAGACAGCAAAAATTCTTATTGAAGATCTAAATGGGAGTGATGTCAGGAAAATAGTAAAATGAGAAACCCCAGGCCTCATTCCCCCACAGAAATGCTGACAATAATATGTGGACAAACTGCCTTTGTGAGAATTCCAGGAAGCCAGTTAAAAGGTACCAGCTCTCCAGGAGTTCAAAGCCAAGAAGAGTGGGCACTGAAGTGAGTATTAGGAACATTTGTTACACGTTGCCTGGCCTAGCCCCTCCCCTTTCTTGGCACCTGCGGAGCAACTCAGAGGAAGAGGGGAACATGTATGGAGCATTTTGGCCTTCTGTGGCTGCTTGAGAGACTAGCTTTTGTCTCACTTGACTCAGAGTGCCAATAAAAATGGCAGCATACTTTGCATGCCAGGTTATTGGCAGCTGAGAGCAAAGGCAAGTTTCACAGCTAGTTATAGCACCGGAGATACTGCAGTACCCAAAGACAGACACCAGGGGGAGGAAAAGATTACCTGCTCCTGAGAAAAGATTGGGAAATTACACACATACACACCACCACCACCACCACCACCACCACTCCTAGAGAAGAAATATCCTCAGAAAAGCTGTGAGAGGTTCCCAGAATCTCTAGTCAGAATGACTGGTGAAGGTCTTCCCCTATAAGAAGTCATCTATAAAGACTGGGACAAGTGTCTGCCTTTTCAAATGTCCAGATCTTGCCTAAAAATACTAAGGAATAAAGAGAAACAGAGAAGAATGGCCTAATCAAAGGAACAAAATAAATCTCCAGAAATCTACACTAAAGAAAAGAGCCATGAATTATCTGACAGAGAATTGAAAATAACTGTCTTAAAAATGCTCATTGAGCTCAAAGAGAATATAGACAACTAAATGGAATCAGGAAAATGATGGATGAACATATTAAGAATATCAACAAAGACACAGAAACTATAAAAAGAACCAAACACTGTTCACATTACCACAGACTTGGCAAAAGTTAATTTTACAAACACAGATATCCAACAACAAAAGTGCTAATTCTATTTATTCTTGATTAATAAACCTATTCATCAAGAGCATGAAAAAAAAAAAAAAAAAACCAAACAGAAATTCTGCATCTGAGGAATACAATAACTGAAAAATTCACTGAGTGAGTGAATGAAGTCGCTCAGCTGTGTCTGACTCTTTGCAACCCTGTGGACTATAGTCCACCAGGCTCCTCTGCCCATGGGATTCTCCAGGCAAGAATACTGGAGTGGGTTGCCATTCCCTTCTCCAGGGGATCTTCCCAACCCAGGGATCGAAGCCAGGTCTCTCGCATTGCAGGCAGACGCTTTAACCTCTGAGCCACCAGGGAAGCCTGAAAAATTCACTAGAGAGCTTCAAAAGGTGACTTGGTAAATCAGAAAAAAAAAAAAAAAATCAGAAAATTAAGACTATTTTAAGTCATAAATTGTTACAAGAGACAAAGAAGGACATTCAATTCAGTTCAGTCGCTCAGTCATGTCTGACTCTGTGACCCATGGACTGCAGCACGCCAGGCTTCCCTGTCCATCACCAACTCATGGAGCCTACTCAAACTTATGTCCATCAAGTCGGTGATGCCATCCAACCATCTCATCCTCTGTCATCCCTTTCTCCTCCCACCTTCAATCTTTCCCAGCATCAGGGTCTTTTCCAAGGAGTCAGTTCTTCCCATCAGGTGGCCAAAGTATTGGAGTTTCAGCTTCAACATCAGTCCTTCCAATGAATATTTTAGAATTGATTTCCTTTAGGATGTACTGGTTGGATCTCCTTGCAGTCCAAGGGACCCTCAAGAGTCTTCTCTAACACCACAGTTCAAAAGCATCAGTTCTTTGGCACTCAACTTTCTTTATGGTCCAACTCTCACATCCATACATGAGTACTGGAAAAACCATAGCTTTGACTAGACAGATCTTTGTAGGCAAAGTAATGTCTGCTCTTTAATATACTGTCTAGGTTGATCATAGCTTTTCTTCCAAGGAGCAAGCGTCTTTTAATTTCATGGCTGCAGTCACCATCTACAGTGATTTTAGAGCCCCCCAAATAAAGTCTCTCACTGTTTCTACTGTTTCCTCATCTATTTGCCATGAAGTGATGGGACCAGATGCCATGATCTTCATTTTCTGAATGCTGAGTTTTAAGTCACCTTTTCCACTCTCCTCTTTCACTCTCATCAAGAGGCTGTTTAGTTTTTCTTCATTTTCTGACATAAGCGTGGTGTCATCTGTGTATCTGAGGTTATTGGTATTTCTCCTAGCAATCTTGATTCCAACTGTGCTTCAATTAGCCTGGCATTTCTCATGATGTATTCTGCATATAAGTTAAATAAGCAGGGTGACAATATACAGCTTTGACATACTCCTTTCCTGATTTGGAACCAGTCTGCTTTTCCATGTCCAGATCTAACTGTTGCTTCTTGACCTGCATACAGATTTTTCAGGAGGCAGGTCAGGAGGTCTTGTATTCCCATCTCTTTAAAAATTTTCCACAGTTTATTGTGATCCACACAGTCAAAGGTTTTGGCATAGTCAATAAAGTAGAAATAGATGTTTTTTGGAACTCTCTCTCTTTTTTGATGATCCAACGCATGTTGACAATTTGATCTCTGGTTCCTCTGCCTTTTCTAAATCCAGCTTAAACATCTGGAAGTTCACGGTTCACTACTGTTGAATGAAGCCTGGGTTGGAGAATTTTGAGCATTACTTTACTAGCGTGTGAGATGAGTGCAATTGTGTGGTAGTTTGATCATTCTTTGGCAATGCCTTTCTTTGAGATTGGAGTGAAAACTGACCTTTTCCAGTCCTGTGGGCACTGCTGAGTCTTCCAAATTTGCTGGCATATTGAGTGCATCACTTTCACAGTATCATCTTTTAGGATTTGAAGTAGCTCAACTGGAATTTCATCACCTCCACTGGCTTTGTTCGTAGTGATGCTTCCTAAGGCCCACTTGACTTCGCATATAATAAGGACATTATATAATGGTAAAATGGGTCCATCCACAAGGAAGGTTATAAATATGTACCTAACTTCACAGCTCCCAAATATAGAAGCAAACATTAATAGAATTGAAGGGGAAATCAAAACACTATAAGAGAAGATTTCAATTTCCATTTCAATAATGGATACAACCACGAAACAGAAGACCAATAAAGAAACAGAGGACTTGAAAAACATGATAGATTAATTAGAATAAACAGACATACACAGAACACACTACAAACCAATAGCAGAATATATATTCTTCCTAAGTGCACACGGAACAGTCTCTTCAGGATAAACCACATGTAAAAGCATAAGTCTTAAAAGTTTTAAGATTAAATCATATAAAATATATTCTCCAATCACAGTGGAATAAAACTAGAAATCAAATATGTGAAAATTAAACAACCAATGGGCCAAAGAAGAAATCGAAAGGGAGACTGTAAAATATCTTGAGATATTTTAAAATAAGAATACAACATATTAAAATTCTAAGATATAGCAAAAGCAGTCCTAAGAGGGAAATCTATAGTGCTAAGTACTTCTATTAAGTGAAATAGAGAGAACAGTAGAAAAAAAAATTTATGAAACTAAGAGTTAGTTTCTGGAAAGAGCAGCAAAAATGACAAATGCTTATTAGCTAGATGAAGAAGAAAAAAGAGAAAACTCAAATAACTAGAATCAGAAAGGAAAGAATGAACATTACAACTGTTATCAGAGAAATAAGAAGGGTATTTTATAAAAGGCTACCATGATCCATTGTACACCAACAAAGTGGATAATCTAGAAGAAATGGACAAATTTCTGTAAAAATATAACCAACTAAGACTGAATCAGAAAGAAATTAAAAATCTGAACAGACTTGTAACTAGTAAGGAGATTGAATCAGCAAACAAATAATTTCCAACAAATATGAGCCCAGTACTATATGGCTTCCATGGAGAGAACTACCAAACACTTAAAGAAGAATTAACACCAATCTTCCTCAAATAATTCCAAATATTGAAGAGGAAGGAACATTTTGAAACTTACTCTATGATGCTAGCATCACCCTGATACCAAAGCCAGACAAAGATACTACAAGATGAGAAAACTACAGCCCAATATTGCTTTTAAACATTGATTCAATACTAGCAAAGCAAATTCAACAACACATTAAACGAATGAGACACTGAAGAATGAGACTTATTCCTAGAATGCAATACGTAAAAATCAGTCAATATAATAAATCACAGTAACAGAATGAAGGAAAAAAAATGACTTAATCATCTCAATGGATACAGCAAAATCATGATGAATTAAACACTCTTTCATGGGATGATCCAGAGAGACAATGTGGGGTGGGAGGTGGCAGGGGGATTCAGGATTGGGAGCTTGTATACACCTGTGGTGGATTCATGTCGATGTACGGCAAAACCAATACAGTATTGTAAAGTAGAATAAAGTAAAAATTAAAAAATAAAATTAAAAAAAAGAAAGAAAACACTCAACAAACTAGGATCAGGAGGAAACTACCTCAATATGGGGCTTTCCCATTGGCTCAGAGGTAAATAATCCACCTGCAACTCAGGAGACACAAGCTCAGTCCCTGGGTTGGGAAGACCCCCTGGACAAGGGCACGGCAACCCATNAATTAAAAAAAAGAAAGAAAACACTCAACAAACTAGGATCAGGAGGAAACTACCTCAATATGGGGCTTTCCCATTGGCTCAGAGGTAAATAATCCACCTGCAACTCAGGAGACACAAGCTCAGTCCCTGGGTTGGGAAGACCCCCTGGACAAGGGCACGGCAACCCATTCCAGTATTCTTGCCAGGAAAATCCTGTGGACAGAGGAACCCAGCAGGCTAAGGTCCATGGGATTGCAAAGAGTTGGACATGACTGAAGCAACTGAGCACAAGCACAAGCACTGTGATATAGTAAAGGTGTCATAACTTACTCAAAATCATGCTTTAGATGGTAAGGAAGGAAGTGATGTCATGAAAGACAGTGGAGTAGAAAAATCAAGGAACTGGTCGTTTCACCAAAACAACTATTTGATAGAATTAACTGTTTTGGAACTCATTAATGTAGTTGAATACTTACACAGCATTCAGAAGAATGTCTGATGAAGAGAGAGGCTGACATGTAGGCCACTGGCTGACCACAGGGATAACAATATTTTAGCCCTGATAAAGAATACAGTGTGTGCAAAACAGTGTGGAAAGACATTAAACAGACAACTGCAGCCTTCATCAAGCAACAACAGCAATTTCTGCGGAGGGTAGAGAATCTAATTTCCTGAGTTACTGTTACAATGTCCAAAATGTTCAGTTTTCAACAAAAAATTACAAAGAATACCAAGAAACATGGAAGCATACAGCACATTGACAAGGGAGAAAAGCAACAGACACATAAAATTCAGACACTGGATTTGGCAGACAAAGACTTAAAATATCTTTCTTAAAAGCCAACCCTCAAATTCACATTGAACTTCAAGGGGCCACAAATAACTAGAACGGTTTTGAAACAGAACAACAAAGTTGGGAGACTTTCAAAACTCACTATGGCCCATTAGGATTTTTCTGTCCATGGAATTCTACCGGCAAGAATACTGCACTGGGTTGCCATTCTCCAGGGATCTTCCCAGCCCAGGGATTGAACCTAGGTCTCTCGACTGCAGGCAGATTCTTTACCATCTGAACCAGCAGGAAGCCCAGAAAGCAGACTGGTAGTTACTAAAGTGGGAGAGAGGAATGGGGAAGGTGTACTTAACAGGTACAAGGTATTTTCTGAGATGATAGAGAAGTTACGAAAGTAAAGGAATGTGTGGCTTGCACAATATTAAAAAAAAATTTTTTTTATTGGAGTATAGTTGCTTTACAATGTTATTTTCTGCTGTATAGCAAAGTGAACTAACTGTGAATAACTTAAGTATTACTGAGGAGCACATTTAAAAACAGTTAAAAGAAACTGTTAACTGTAGGTTACATGAATTTTACCAAAATTAAAAAGCAATTTTAAAGATGAAAAGGAACTGGCTTACTTCTTTTTTTCCTCTGGAGATAATGCTCGCCAAACAATTTTATTCAAGCGCCTGTTTAAAAAAAATCAACAGTAATTATTTAATAACAATACTTTACTTCAGAAGAAAAGGGTGACCCCAGGCAGGGAAAGCCCAAGCCACACACCCCTGCAGGACCACACCATTGCATTTGCTCAGAGATTGGATGTGAGGGTTTCCGTCCCTCGGCATCACTGCAGAAGCTTTATGACCCTGTGGCAATCACGCTAAATATGAAAGGAGGGCTTAGTTCTCAACTCCATTAGGTAAAACCCAGGCTGAAAAAAGGCAGCAAACAAACTGGTCTCTCTGCATAAGATATTTTTAAACATCTGATTTTCATCTTAAGGAAAAATACAAGTGTGCCCTTAGCCTGCCTCCTGTAGACATTTTTCTGTCTGAATTTGCAGAACAAAAAAGGGTTAAAAAAAATAGGGTCATAAATAAGAGAACTGGGATACACTTTAGAGATTAACCAGCCTGACCTCCTTGTTTTCCAAATGTGGCTGCTGAGGGGGCAGAATGATGAAGCACCTTGCTCATCCAGCATGGAGAGTAGGGGCTGAGACTAAGCTCACTGACCATGTTTGCAGAAAGATTCTGGAAAGGAGGAAGTTGGAGCAAGTGCTTTTTATGGTAGTTATAGCTCCTTTTTTTGTTACTAATCAGCAGTGCTCCAGGTTTCCTGGAGCGCCAGGCATAGAAAACTGGCTCCATGTGTTGTGAGCTGGTGTCCATGAAACGGAAAAGTCTTAATAAGACTGAGTGGGAGAACACTGCCACTCCCCAGGAGGCACGCTCCTAATCCTTGGGCCCAGTGTCTGTGGCACAGGGCTCTGGGAGCATACTTTGGGTGGTGTTATCTTGCCCTGATCATCCATCATGAGCTTGGGGAGGTCATGGAAAGGGGGTCTAGTGTGGTGGTGAAGAGCACAGACTCTGGAGCCACTGGGCCCAAAGCTCAGTGTTCCCCTCTTATTATCCAGTAGACTTTGGGCCAGTAGCCAACTTCTGACACAGGTAAACGCTCTGTAAGTGACAGAAAGAGTCAGGAAGCGGGAAACAAGTCAGCTCTGCCCCTGTCTCCTTTGATATTTTTGGTTCTTTGTGGCCTCTTTAGAAGGGCTTCCCTGGTGGCTCAGACAGTAAAGAACCTTCTTGCAATGCAGGAGACCGGTTTTGATCCCTGGGTCAGGAAGATGCCAGTAGGAAATGGCAACCCAATTAGGTATTCTTGCCTGGAAAATTCCAAGGACAGGGGAGCTTGGTGGGCTATAGTCCATAGGGTTACAAGAAATTGGCTTTCTTTTTAAATTTATTTATTTATTTATTTGACTGCCCTGGGTCTTAGTTGAGGCACCCAGGGCTTCCCTGGTAGCTCAGACAGTAAAGGATTCTTCTGCAATGAGGGAGACCTGGGTTGCAATGAAGGAAGATCCCCTGGAGAAAGAAATGGCAACCCACTCCATCCAGTATTCTTGCCTGGAGAATTCCCATGGACAGAGGGAATGGAGTTGCAAAGTGTCAGACACAATTAAGTGATTAAGCACACAATAGGATCTTTAATCTTCATGGTGGCATGCAGGATCTTTTTTTGGTTGTGGACTGTGGGATCCAGTTCCCTGAGGGATCAAACCTGAGCTGCCTGCATTGGGAGTGTGGAGTCTTAGCCACTGGACCATCAGGGAAGCCCCAATTTTCTTTAATCATGTGGTTGATTAAACAATGACAAGGGCTTCTAAAACTCATGTGCATTTACAGAAAATAAAAAACTATTTTAAAATTTAAACCTTGAAAGTGGAAGCAATGGAAGAGAGAGGCTGGGAGTGTAGACAAGGGCTTGGCAGAGACACTGGTCTGGGTTCAAATCTCAGAGGCTCTGCTTTATTGCTGTGTGCTCCTATTACATAACTTAAAAAAATATTCATTTATTTGGCTGTGTCAGGTTTTAGTTGTAGCACTTGGACTCTCTAGCTGTGGCATGTAAGGCTCAGTAGTTGTGGCAGTCAGGCTTAGTTACTCCGTGGCATGTGAGATCTTAGTTCCTCAACCAGGGATCAAACCTGCAACCCCTGTGTTGCAAGGCAGATTCATAACCACTGGACCACCAGGGAAACCCCTGTTACCTAACTTTTGAAAACTGCTTTCTTACCAATAAAACAAGGATAACACCACTTACTCCTGGCATTGAGGGGATTAAATGAGCAGTATGTATAAAGTGATCAGAAATAACTAAGGCTCATTCCTTCCAGGTTCTAAAGAAGAGGGAGACTTAGAAATTCAGGAATGGTTGGTGAATGTGGGTCCAATTAGCTATGACATGTCTCTAATTTTATTTATTTTTAAAATGAAAAAAAAAATGCTTACCACAGTGCCTGTCATGTACTAAGTGCTCAAAGGTTAGTGTTTTTTATTTATTATTATTATTATTTTGGTCATGCTGCATGCAGGTGGGATTTTAGTCCCCCATCAGGCATTGAGCCCACACTCCCTGTAATGGAAATGAGAAGTCCTAACCACTGGACCTCCAGGGAAGCCCCCTGTCTCTAATTTTGTTTCTTCAGAAAATATTTTCCTAAGAGGGTATGTATTTTCATAACCCCTATTATTCCTCCATTTGCCATCTTCACTGAACTATTTCAAAGCACACAGAAAAAGCAAGCAGGCATGAGTTGAGGACAGTGGAGAGTATATGAATCCTGGCTCCACTGGTGTGAAGGCAGCCGCAGGAAAGCCTTTAAAAGTGTGGGATGAAAGCTGTCCGGGATACTGGGGTTTGATAAACCACAATCTTCCTGTTTTTAGGAAGAGTCAAACTTGACCTCAGGTTCACCATGAACACGGCTGCAGAAAAACACCCGAGAATCGAGCCAGCACTGATATCCTCGGAGCTTACGTGCAGATACATAAAGTCAAAACTGTTCCTGCAATTCTTAAAATATTGAAATACAAGGACTCCTATACCTGGGAATTAGGTGTGACCAAAATAGCGAGAGTGTCACTCCTTTGACCAAAAGACTGTGAGCTTCCAACTTACTTGGTCATCCCCAACCAAACAGACTTAGAGTTATATCTGGCTTACCTGTGGTGGGAGACTCCTTACAAATGTTTTATTGGGGATGAGATGGGGATAAATCAAGTTTCACTAATTATTTCTCATAGTCTGCATAGCTTTAGAAAGATGGGGCAAGATGGAAAAGGGAACTGAGATTTATACCAGCAAACAAATACTATTAAACACAAAAGATCAGAAGCTTTGTTCTATAGAATATGAATGTTAATATTATTAAAAACAATATTAAATAGTTCATTTAAAATAAACATCAAATTAATGATACAAAATAATATACATTCAATCAATATTAATATTAAAGGTAATGCTAATAATCATATTTAAATTAATACTATTTTATTATTTTAATAACAATATGGTATAATATTCCTCTGAGGGTATTAAAGGCTTTTCCAGATTCACTTATTGGAAGTAAGAACTGGGACAGAGCACTGCTAGGTCTGTATTTTGGTTTTGCTATGAATGAAGGACTCTCTTCTGCCTAGGAATGAAGGGTCTCTGTCCTTCTGGAAATTCTCGGGAAAGGGTCATCTTAGTGGAAAGAACTATTTGACTTTTCCATCCCATGTATTTATGGTTATTTTAGTATCAGCAGATTCAGGGAATGAAAGAGAAGTAATTAACATTAGTTGCTCTTTATGTATATAATTTACATAACCTTCAAACCGCCCTGTGAACTAGATTTTTGCAAATAAGGAATCTGCAGCTCACAAGTGTCACATGACCTGTCAAGCAACTGTCAGAGCCAAGAATGAAACCCCTGAGCTGTCTGACCTCAAAGCCCCAGCTTGTGGCCCTGTAGCAGGCTTTCACAGACCAGGTAATCACAGCACACAAATATTTGAAAGAGTCAAGCAAATTAAATTATAATATAAATGATATCATTATATTATATTCTACATAACTGAACTAGATGAATTTTAATAACTAAACCTGAATTAGATCAAATTCAAATTAAATTCTGACAGTCAAAATATATACAGTGACACCTGCTAGGAAGAGGAGATCAGGGGGAAAGCCAGCAGCCCAGAGTCTGCCCTGGGGGGCTGACATCCTCACAGGGGAGAGGCAGGCCTGCGTTGAAGCTGGGAGCACTCTCAAGCACCACAGTCAAAGTGGGTGCTGGAGAGTCTCTGGGGAAGGGCCTCTGGTGGAGGGTGGCCATTGGTGCTGAGGCAAGAAGGGATGAAAGAGGATAGCTGTTTGTGTGGGCAGGGAGAGTGGCAATAGAGCTTGGAGGCAAGGGAAGGCCTGCCTGGTGCGGAGAAAGAGGTAGAGAAGAAGACCAGACAGAGCAAAGTCTCTGGCCCAGCAGGGAGGGTGACCCTTGGGAGAGTTCAGCCTACCTTGGAGGGAAATGAAGGGCCCACAAAGACTCAGAAAAGCCCTGAGGCAACAGAAGGAGTCCATGCAACACAGCCTCAGTTCTTAGGTGAGGGCAGCAGAAGAAGCTCAAGTGTAAGCAGATCTGGAGAGGCCTGAGATGGGCCTAGTGCAGAAAGGCCAGTCTCTGGGCTGGTCGTGCACTCCACGTGGCAGAAGTCAAATCTTATATTCAGTTGGTCAAAAAAGTCTATTTGGGTATTTCTGTAACATGTAATGGAAAAAATCCGAACTTTGGGACCAAACCAATACTTTTTTGAACACACCTTAGACACACTAAAAAATGACAGTAGACCAGTTAAGGGCTGGCCTGGGCCCTGTTCACTTTTGCTTACTTTGATTTTCCCCAACCACATGGTAGTAAATGAAAACACAATTGCACAGCTTCCAGAACCAAGAATAAGAACTTGCCTGGAGGAGCTGGGTAGCTCAAAGTTTAATTAAGAGTGTGTACAAGGAGTAATTAAGTGCTAAGGGGCAGGGTGGGAGGTGACTAGAGAGCTGGGAGAGGGTGAGATTCTAACCACAGAGCCATAATCTCCACTCTGAGACAAGCTCCCAGGTCAGGCCTGAAGGAGCCAGGCCCCAAGAAGGGGCTGGGATTCAAGGACCCTGGGTTTCTTTTCCACCTGGATCTCCTCCTCCAGCCTGGCAGTTGCCTGCCAAATCCTGGGTTATCTGCCTTTGTGAAGAGAGGCCCCCTAACTCAGCATGAACACAGTGACTATTTAAGAGTATAGTTTTCACTGTAGTCAACTTGATTGTCATCTTGCTTTTTATTTAAAAATTGTTAAGTAAATTATGTCTTTATTGTGGTGTTTTATTAGTCACTTTACAGAAAGTTAAATGCTAAAATGGTCCAGTTCCCTCTGCTAAAAAGAAAGCTTTAAGAGTTCATGGAGGGAATTCCCTCCAGTGGTTAAGACTGCACCTCCCGAAGCAGAGGGGTGGGTTCGATCCCTGGTCTGGGAGCTGAGGTCCCATATCCCTTGTGGCCAAAAAGCCGAAACATAAAAAATAGAAACGGTGTTGTAACAAATTCAATAAAGACTTTAAAAAATGGTCCACATCAAAAGAAAATCTTTAAAAATCTATAAAAAAGAAAAAAGAGCCTATGGAAACATGAGATGTCTACAGAGTTTAGAAAGGGAAGATGGTTTCTTGAAAACCCTGTTGGGCACATTCAGGTAATGTACTTAATGCAGCGCAGGCATAGAGGAAGCCCCTTCTGTTAGCTGGGGCCGCTGTTAATATTTCTTATGGACTATTGTTAAATAGCTGCTCCAGATGAAAAATTTAAGCTAAAACAAGAGAAAAGCCAAAACAAATTCCACATCCATTAAAGAGTAGCCAGGAGTAATACTCACTTTTCATAGGACTTAATTGCCTGTTCCACTTTTTGCTTGTAGATATTGAGCTTCACTCCTTGGGGGTTAATTAAAGTCATCTTATTTGTGTCATTGCACACATGTGCCAGAGGGAACACCTATACGCCAATGTCAAAGGAAAGTGTCACTTAACATATGCCTTCAAAACTCAATTTAATGGTTGTACAATATGTTTCTCTGGCTAGAAAATCAATACTTTAGATTTGTAGAGAAATTAGAAAATACAGAAAATCAAAAATAAATAAATAAAAATCAGAGATATCATTGCTAACCTTTTCCTTCCAATTTTTAAAACTACATATTTTAAAAATAACCATCACCTCAAAAAACTATTTCAGGAAACCCTAATCAGAATCAAGTATTCTCTTCATAAGCCTCTGTCAAATTGATGGGCATGAGCAATAATAAATAGAATCTCATTGCTGCTACTTTGTAAATGACTAGTTAGGTTCTTCCCTGATGGCTTAGATGGTGAAGAATCCACCTGCAATGCAGGAGACATGGGTTCAATTCCTAGGTCAGGAAGATCCCCTGGAGAAGGGAATGGCATCCCACTCCAGTATTCTTGCCTGAAGAATTCCATGGACAGAGGAGTGTGGCAGATTACAGTCCATGGGGTCGCAAAAGTCTCAAACATGACTGAGTGACTAACACTTTCAATTTTCAATTGGATTCAACATCTTTTTCATGTACTTATTTTAAATTTGATTTTCTCTTGAGAATATGTGATTACAGTTAATATCTTTGGGCCATTTTCCTTATCAATTTGTAAGAAATTCTTATACATGTAAAATAAAGACAGCTTAGTGATCAGTGAAACCATGCTCTGTAAGAACAGTACAGTACCAGATGAGAAGGCATTTTTAAACAAGTTCTGTCTGCACCTGATGCTTGCTTCTTTCTGGGTTTGGGGATGTCTCTGATTCTATGCTATGTCAACAGGACCGGTACTAAATTTGCTTTTTGTTGCTGCTTAGTTGCTAAGTTGTGTCCAACTCTTTTGTGACCCCATGGATTACAGCCCACCAGACTCCTCTGTCCATGGGATTTCCTGGGCAAAAATAACTGGAGTAGGCTGCCATTTCCTTCTCCAGAGGATCTTCCCAACCCAGGGATCGAACCTGGGTCTCCTACATTGGCAGGCAGTTTCTTTGCCACTGAGCCAACTGGGAAGCTCAATATTTCACTTTTACCTATTTGCATATTACTTATCCCTCCCTTGAGCTTCCCTTGTGGCTCAGCTGGTAAAGAATTAGCCTGCAATGTGGGAGACCTGGGTTCAGTCCCTGGGTTGGGAAGATCCCCTGGAGAAGGGAAAGGCTACCCACTCCAGTATTCTGGCCTGGAGAATCCCATGGACTATACAGTCCATGGGGTCACAAAGAGTCCGACACGACTGAGTGACTTTTACCTATCCCACTTTAAGAATGTAAGCTCCCTCAGAGCAGGAACTTTGTTTCATCACCGCTTTATTTCTATCAACTGAACAGAGCCTGGCCCTCTACAAATATCTGTTGATAAAGGAATAAATGTATGTTCCTCAAAAGGTATATTCCATATCTTAATATTTACATGCAAAATAAAGTCTAACAGGAGAAATACTGAGATACAGTGGTGTTTCAATACTGCATGTGATTCCAACCACAAGGAGCATGTAGGCATTTTAGAAATATGGGCAATCACTTTTAAGAAGTAAATTTTTATTTTCATTCCAGATGATACAGAGTTCATGTTTCCCTTTGCCTCCACATCATACAAAAATTATATTGTTATTATTTAAGAAAAATGCATAGAAATAAAAGAAGGAAAAGAAGAAGGAAAGAAAGTAAAAGAAAGATGTATCGATATTTTCTATAGAGAAAAAGTTGAACATGTCAGCAGGAGTGAAGTTGCAGGTTTGTTGACTCTTGTGTCCAAAGATGGAAGGGGTAGAGGGAGCTCAACTCCCAGGAGGCAAGTGGGACTCTGAGTCAGGCTCAGTGCCTGAAACTGGCTAACATGAGGTTCTCTCACCCCTGCAAGAAGGCCCTGCCTGATGAGAGACAATGCTCATGTAGCTTCACAACCAAGAACTAAACCAAGGCACCCTCAATCTGCACTAGCCCAGTATCATCATGGAATAAGAGCTCTAAATGCCAATGACCGGGGAGTAAGGGGATGCATTTAGGTAACTGCAAAAAAAAGAAGGCAGAGAAAAAAACAGATTTTTTAAAAATCTTATTAAAAATGACCCAACAAACTAAAATTCCTAAACACATATACACAAAAATGCCCCAAATGGTAGCTGAGCAAATCAACAATCTGAATATCAATTCACTTGAGTAGGAATTAATTTTATGACCACCTAACAATGGGTCACTGAGGGTCGGACACGACTGAGCAACTTCACTTTCACTTTTCACCTTCATGCATTGGGGAAGGAAATGGCGACCCACTCCAGTGTTCTTGCCTGGAGAATCCCAGGGACGGGGGAGCCTGGTGGGCTGCCGTCTATGGGGCTGCACAGAGTTGGACACGACTGAAGCAACTTAGCAGCAGCAGCAGCAACAATAATTTTATATTAATTATGATTAAAATTAGTGATTAAGTTGCTCAAAGAAAGTGTAAGAAAAACAGATGTGCCATGAAAACAAATGGATGAGAAAAAGAACAATATTTTGAATAATAAAATAACATCATGAAAAAAGAGAGATTGAAATTCAAAAACTATGTATGTTGATTTTACAATTAAAATCTCAAGACCAAAACAAACAAAATAACCAAAGATTCAGGAAACTGAGAAGGAAGCAATTAAGTTAGGCTGAATAGTCAAACCTTGCTACTTGTCAGACAAAAGAATTCATCATGTTACCTCTAAGCAAGCTTTGTCCAAGAGAAGGAGCCAGAACAGTGGGTTAAAATGTGAGTTGAGGTGGTGGAGCAGTTAAGAATCCACCTGTTAATTTTGGGGACATGGATTTGATCCCTGGAAGGGTCCACATGCTGCAGACCAACTAAGCCCACACGCCCTAGAGCCCATGCTCTGAAACAAGAGAAGCCCAAGCGACACAACTAAAGAAGGCCTGTGCAAAGCAATGAAGACCCAGTGCAGCCAAAAATCAATCAATCAATCAAATCAAATAAAAAATAAAGGTGAGTTGACTGGACTTTAAAAATTGAAAGAAATTTACAAAAGTGAAAAAGAAAAAAATACAAACAAAACCCACCATCTTTTAAAATACCACATAAACTTTTAGAGGAAAAAAACAGCCTCCAAAAAAGTGAAAGATCCTACATTCTTATCTCTCCTGGGAAAAAGTTCCCTCTAGAAGTCTATAAATAGCTCTTCAAATTGCCAACTTATGGCTCAACTGCAAATCAACACCACAAAGTATAGCAACATTATATTACTTCATCAGGATCTGCTGGATCTCTGCCAGAAGGTGTAAAGAAAACCCTTTGTTTAACGTTCTACCTCCCTCTTTCGTGGGTTTGGATCTCATGCCTTGCATGGCCATCTTGGACTTCAGGGTGGTAGCAGTTCAAATTTGGCTCACGTGCACCCACTCTCATTCCTTTCTGTGTGCAGATTGAGGGAAAGACAAAGTCATACTCCACACCTTCAGTCGGTGGTCTTAGTTTTTACAACATGGTGATCAGCTGAAGGTCCCATGGGACATTCTCTTTATGATGCCAAATTTGGTGTGACTATGAGGTCATAAAGGGCATTCTCACAGGGACTTGGGGGATCAGAATCTTGGCTGCTCAGCTTCTGTAGGGAGGCAGGTGGGGAGGGGAGTGCAGTTAATGAGGAAACTGACATTGCTTGAAAGGGAATGAAACCACTTGGTCACATGTCCTTTGAACATGTTTTACTTTTTACCTCTTATAATGGAAATCATTACTAACTTACGGTGGGGCCCTCGAGGTCTTTCTGGACAGTATTTGATAATAAAAGGGAGCCTCAAGGTATTGACTATTTTAATCCTTTTGAGATTAACCTAGAAGCCTTACCAAATTAATAATAATCACGGTCTGTGTGAAATTGTAACTATGAGGGAGGAAGAGCAGAGGGAGAAAGGAGGAGGTATGAGGAGAGGGGGCAGAGCGAGAGAGTCACTGACTATAATTGCTGAATCCATGGACAGCCTCAATTTGGGCTGATTTATCTATATTGTAAAATACTGTGTCTTAAACTCCACCAGATTTGAGTTCTTGGTGATTGAGGTATGAAATGAGCATAACTTTGCTATTTTAAAAGATGTGTTTGCCAAGAATGTGAATGATATAACCAAAATTTTAAGAGATGTATTTAGCTTACATAAAAAACTATTCTCAAACAATAAAAGAAAAAAAGTTAAATTTGGAGTATCATTTTCCCTTAGCAGTAGGCAGGTTTTTTTGATTGTTTTTAATGTTACTGCTCTAAGTGACAGCTAAGATGTAGGAAAACAGGCACTCTCAAAATGCCAAGTAAACTGTCCAAAAATGCAGGGAATAGATAAAGTAACTGTAGTAATTCATGTTACTGAATATTGGTACAACTATTAAAATTCATTCAAAAATGGTCATTACAAGGAAATATGTGCCTAAGATAATAAGTGAAGAAAGTGGGGCACAGAACTATCAGTCAGTCAGTTCAGGTCACTCAGTCATGTCTGACACTTTGGGACCCCAATGGCCTGCAGCACACCAGGCTTCCCTGTCCATCACCAACTCCCAGAGCTTGCTCAAACTCGTGTTCATTGAGCTGGTGATGCCATCCAACCATCTCATCCTCTGTCTTCCCCTTCTCCTCCTGCCTTCAATCTTTCCCAGCAACAGGGCCTTTTCCAGTGAGTTAGTTCTTCACATCAGGAGGTCAAAGTATTGGAGCTTCAGCTTCAACACCAGTCCTTCCAGTGAATATTCAGGATTGATTTCCTTTAGGATTGATTGGTTTGATTACCTTGCTGTCCAAGGGACTCTCAAGAGTCTTCCCCAACACCACAGTTCAAAAGTATCAATTCTTCGGCGTTCAGCTTTCTTTATGGCAACTCTCACATCCATACATGACTACTGGAAAAACCAGCTTTTCTTCCAAGGAGCAAGCATCTTGTAATTTCACGGCTACAGTCACCATCTGCTGTGATTTTGGAGTCCAAGAAAATAAAGTCAGTCACTGTTTCCATTGTTTCCTCACCTATTTGCCATGAAGTGATGGGACTGGATCTTAGTTTTTTGAATGCTGAGTTTTAAGCCAGCTTTTTAACTCTCCTCTTTCACTTTCTTCAAGAGCTCTCTTCGTTTTCTGCTATAAGGGTGGTGTTATCAGCGTATCTGAGGTTACTGATATTTCTCCCAGCAATCTTGATTCCAACTTGTGCTTCATCCAGTCTGGCATTTCTCATGATGTACTGTGCATATAAGTTAAATAAGCAAGGTGACAATATACAGCCTTGATATACTGCTTTCCCAATTTGGAACCAGTCCATTGTTCCATGTCCAGTTTTACCTGTTGCTTCTTGACCTGCATACAAGTTTCTCAGGAGGCAGGTAAGGAGGTCTGGTATTCCCATCTCTTTAAGAATTTTCCACAGTTTGTTGTGATCCACACAGTCAAAGGCTTTAGTGTAGCCAATGAAGCAGAAGTAGATGTTTTTCTGGGATTCTCTTGCTTTTTCTATGATCCATTGGCTGTTGGCTATTTGACTTCCTCTGCCTTTTCTAAATCCAGCTTGAAGGTCTAGAAGTCTTCGGTTCACATACTGTTGAAGTCTAGCTTGGAGAATTTTGAGCATTACTTTGCTAGCATGTGAGGTGAGTTCTCAGATTCTTTGGGATTGCCTTTCTGAACTGTAGGCACTGTTATTAGTTGTTAGAGTAGTCCGGGAAGAATTCGACCAGATCACATTCTGGCTGTGTTTATAAGCAATCCCACAACATTTTGAAAATGAGAAAATGGTGCAAACTGGTGTTTATATATTTATCATTCGACACTGACTGAATTCAACAACTTCATTGTTTTTCAACTAAATCATTTCCTATACATATCCCAGAGCTTGCTGCCAGATAGGGCAAGGAGAGGATGTGAGTAATGAAAATGCAAAGGTTGTGCACATCCTGCACAGGTGCAGTGGCTTCATAGTTGTACAAATTTCTGAGTGCTAAAGTTTAAACCAGGAGCCTGGTAGGCTGCAGTCCATGGGGTTGCGACTGAGCAACTTCACTTTCACTTTCCACTTTGATGTATTGGAGAAGGAAATGGCAACCCACTCCAGTGTTCTTGCCTGGAGAATCCCAGGGACGGGGGAGCCTGGTGGGCTGCCGTCTATGGGGTCACACAGAGTCGGACATGACTGATGTGACTTAGCAGCAGCAGCAGCAAAGCTTAAACCTCTGCTTCTATTTATTTATTTAAACAAATTGTGTTTATTTACTTTTTGGCCGCACTCCATGGCATGTGGGATCTTAGTTCCCTGACCAGGGATCAAACCAGAACCCCCTGAATTAGAAGGCAGAGGCAGAGTCTTTAGCCACTGCATCACTGGGGAAGTCCCAAACCTCTGCTTTTTAAATAGAAATATCATTCCATACCAGAAAATTTCATTCATAAAATTTACAAATTCAAATTTCATTTATAAAATTTACATTAAAAATAATCTTTTGTTTTCTAAAAGTTTAGATTGAAGTTTGTGAGATGTAACCTACCCTGTTGTAAGTAATGTGTTTTTGTGGGTTTATGAATGATTTTATTGATATACTTCTTTGCCAGTTAATTTATGTGAGCAAGAGGGCTCCTCACATACCTGACTGAAGACCTTGCCATGGCCTGTCAGGAGTAAGTGACAGAGATGGGTGCAAGCCCAGCCTACCTGGTCACAAAGCTATGTGCTGGACCCAGATTAGAGCAAAGCAGGCAGCTTTGATGAGATGCTGTTAAAGGTAGGATGATGTGTGATGTTGTAGTGGCCTTTTCAATGATGCAAAAACTATTGTTTCCACGTTCTTTTTTTTTCCCAAAGCAATTGGCAATAAAGAGCTTTAAAATGCAGATTCATCAAATAGCAAAAGCCATTTTACTCTGTATATAACTTGGTGATGAATTCATTGTTTTGAAAGAATTAAGGGTAAAGTTATCTGGTCCGCTGAAAACTGAACATGCCAGTTAGCATCTTGTAATGAAGAGTTGCCAGGGCAACCTCTCTGCTCAACACTTCATTTCCAAGGTGATATATTTGATGCTGGTCCAGGAAACATGAAAACCAAAACAGCATTGTGTTCCAGAAGAAGAAACAGCCCATACATAAGTCATGAATGAAACAAATGGCGGGGGACAAAACCAAATGATGCTTTACGATTCTACCCAGACAGACGTGGCCATACACAGGACACTGGAGTAAAAGTAAATTAAAATTCTCAGTGAAGTAGGTTAAGATTCATGTCTCCTTTTCAGCTCCATTCTACTTTTTTGTCTACTTTTCCAAAAAACTGTTAGGTCCAAATATAAAAGCTATATATCTCACCCAGAGGGTTTATATTTTTCAATCATTGTTTTTCCATTCTTTTCTTTAGTTGAGGGTCTCTTCCAGTTAGAGGAAATATTAAATAAAAGATATAAGTGTGCTTTGAGGGTGAAATTGGAATTTACTGCAGTGTTATTTCCTTCATTGTCATGATTCTTGCTCCTATCAATAATGGAATGAGGAAAGCATGTGTGTACTATGTGCTCACAGGCTTGTGATGAGAATTCACAATGCCACAGAAGGCCCTGAGCATGAGTGCCCATGTTGGAAGGCACAGGAAAAAAATATATGTCCTGTTTTGTTGGCTTTGCTTTCTAAACAGAACCCTCAATACTCTTCCATTTATTTTCCTTCTTGAAAATCACTCAGTATGTTTCTCTCTCTCAGCCCAATGTGGTTCTCTTTCCCTCTCTCCTTTTGACTTTTTCTTTTGGAGACTTTTATAATGGAAAAGATGCCACTGTATTTAGGAAGAGAAGGCAAGCAAAGGAGGATCATAATTTCCCACAAGTTCTCACTGACCTTTGATATTGAATGATATTCTCTCATGACTCATGACTCTGACCTAGAGGCTTTTCAGACATTTCTGCAGCTCCACACTGCCATCCATTAGCAAGGAGCCATTAACTGCCAACCAAACAAAGGCCAATTTCTTCTCAGATTAGAAGCAAAAATGCTTAAGAGCTTCTCCTTCTACTTTTTATTGTCTTTACAAATAATTTTTTCCCAATGGCTGAAATACATTTCTATTACAACTGTACAAGACATTAAGTGGATTACTTTCTATGTAAGCAGGAAATGAAAAGTACATCAAGCAGGGACATATAGAAAATCACTTTTACCTCATCAAAGACTTTGGAAACAATGTGCTTGTCCAGAACAGGGATGTAGGTGGAGCTATGAGGAATGGCAGCCATGGACAAAGCATCCATGATGGTGAGCTTCTTGGCCGCCAAGCCGTGGATCTTGAGCCAGGTTGCTGAAGACATTCCTGCAGAACTAAGAACATGAGACTGTGACGTTTTAAGACATATCAAACAAAAACATAACAAGCCTGGCCTAGTAAAATTAAAGTACTCACTCCTGGTCATAAACTTGGCTTCCTTCTCGAGTCAATCTTTCTAATGACTTGTCATGTGGAAACTCATTTGTCAGCAGGATGCCCATTTCTGTAGAAAAGAAAATGGAAACTATATAATTTCCTCACATGTGGGGTTCATATCAAAATGCAAAAGGATCACACTCATCTCTGGGTTCAGTTGCGTCTGAGGACAAATGAATGGACTATATTTCCGAGAGCTGATCTCTCAGAGTCGGTTCTAGGCAAGATGAATTTGCAATGGACACTAATGTTTAGCTAATCTACCTCACCCCATACCCACTGAGATCTCTCTCTGTGGAAGGATGCTGCTGCTACTGCTGCTAAGTCACTTCAGTCGTGTCCGACTGTATGTGACCCTATAGACAGTAGCCCACCAGGCTCCCCCGTCCCTGGGATTCTCCAGGNATGGAAACTATATAATTTCCTCACATGTGGGGTTCATATCAAAATGCAAAAGGATCACACTCATCTCTGGGTTCAGTTGCGTCTGAGGACAAATGAATGGACTATATTTCCGAGAGCTGATCTCTCAGAGTCGGTTCTAGGCAAGATGAATTTGCAATGGACACTAATGTTTAGCTAATCTACCTCACCCCATACCCACTGAGATCTCTCTCTGTGGAAGGATGCTGCTGCTACTGCTGCTAAGTCACTTCAGTCGTGTCCGACTGTATGTGACCCTATAGACAGTAGCCCACCAGGCTCCCCCGTCCCTGGGATTCTCCAGGCAAGAACACTGGAGTGGGTTGCTATTTCCTTCTCCAATGCATGAAAGTGAAAAGTGAAAGGGAAGTCGCTCAGTCATGTCCGACCCTCAGGGACCCCATGGACTGCAGCCCACCAGGCTCCTCTGTCCATGGGATTTTCCAGGCAGGTGTACTGAAGTGGGGTGCCATTGCCTTCTCCTGTGGAAGGATGAAAGACTCATTCTCTCACACTCGAGAAAATGTATCTTCTAAATGTCAAATAAGAATGCCACGAGCCAATAATTATTCAGTGTTGCCCTCATTAGACTCCCCCGAGACTACACAGGACAGCCTCATTCAACATTTCAGTTTTTGACAATTTAGTCCCTGATTCCTCAGCTCTAGGTGGAAAACTAAAATCCCTACTAAGTCCTGTTTAGTTGTAAGTTCAAATTTTCAAACAATTATTTGGAATTTTTAACGTCTATTTTTATAGAAGCTTGGATTTACAAATGAAAAGCAATATTTGCTAATTGAATCAGTAGAAGAAGGGGTGTTTGGGAGTGAGCTAGTTAAAAGCCTAAGAAATCACATCCCAGTCATCATACGATAATCCTTTTAAAAGACTGTGCACGTAGTAGATTTAGGAAATATGGCAGGTTAATTAAAATTGAGGAAAAGGCACCCCACAGGTCAGCACTGAAGAACACAGGGTTTGATTAAGCTATGGCTCAGTAACAGCAGGTATAAATTCGCCCCTCATGCACTTTCTCCTACTTAAGGGGTTGTGCGGATGTGCGTGTTTAGCCGGGGGCTTATTATTTATTAACCCTATGAAACATAGGGAAAAGTGCTACAGGAATTAAAATGTTAGGAAATTAAATCATATTATCAATAAAAACTGAGTGGAAAAGTCGAACTTTCCTCATATTTAGCTCCCATAACGCTGACAATATAGATCAGAGAGGGGCTCGTCAGATGGTACCATCTGTGAATGAATGGAAGAAAATAAACCAACTGTGAAGGACTAGGTTTTCAAATTCAAAACACAGAGCAGCAGCCAGCACCATCGCTAGTGCCAGTGGTTACATGAGCCAAGGGTGCATTAAACAACCAGGGAAGGATAAAGGCAAGTCTAGCCCTAAGGAAGTCCAGCTCACTAAAGCAAGACAACCTGGCTTACAAGGGAGTCCTTTGAAGAGGTAGAAACCGAGACTCACTTAAAAATGATTTGTATCCCCTCAAAGTCTCTCTCCTCAGCTCTTTCAGGAGAAGACACACTGGGGCGGGGAGACCAGCTTGGGCTTCCTGATGTATAGACCCTCAATAGCTTACCCCTGTCACTTGGCATGTTCCAGCTGTTAGAACTGGAAAGCCTATCCTTCCTCTCACTGCAGGCTGAGCTCTTGAGGGTGGTCAGCTGGCTTCTGAGCAGGCTGGTTTTGGTTGGTTCTGTGGGTGTCACAGGGAGAAGGGTTAAAGGAATTTGGGATGGAAGGAGGTGCTTCAGGAGATGCAGCTATGTCCTTGGAACCTTTAAAAAGAAAGCAGGTTTAGTCTTCCAACCCTCAGGGGGACAGTGCTGCCACCAAGTAGATGCTGTTTAATGGCGGATTCTACTGATCTGAGTTCAAGCTCTGCCCCTCCCGGATAGAGATCTGCTTCTGAGTTCCTTCAGCTTGTTGGCAGAAATTATTTCCTTGTGGTTGGAGGACTTAGGTCCCATTTCCTTGCTGGCTGTTATGTAGGGGTCTCAGCTTCTTAATCACCCCCATTCCTATTCATGGACCCCTCCATCTTCAAGCCAGCAACGGCACACTGATTCCCCTCTTGCCCCAAATCCCTCTGACTTCCTCTTCTTCCACTAGCTGGTAAAAGCTCCCACATTCAGGGGCTCATGTGAGTACACAGGGCCCTCCTAGGAACCCTGGCTGAGGGTCACATAACATAATCAGGGGAGTGATGCCCATTACCTTCTACAGGGTGCAGGGTTTAGAGCAGGACCTCTTTGGAGGTCATTTTAGAAGCTCTGCCCATCACAGCTGCTGTCTACACTTTTATTTGTATTCTTTTCTACCCTCTGTTGGGTCCTTTCAAATAGTAAGTAGACACGTAGTAAATAATGACACTGAATCTGTGTGCTTTAGAGCAGGGTTCCCCAATCTTTGGGATCTAACGCATAATGATCTGAGGTGGAGCTGATGTAATAATAATAGAAATAAAGTGCACAAGAAATGAAATGCATTTGAATCATCCCCAAACCATCCCCGCTATCCCAACCCCAGTCTGTGGAAAAATGGGTTTCCATGAAACCGGTCACTGGTGCCAAAAAGGTTGGGGATTACTGCTTCAGAGGATAATGCATTTGCACCAAGACATTTGATTACTTTTCCCACGGGATCACAGAGACCACACTAATTGTAATTGTTGTTTGTACTTTATGATCTGGAGGCCTTTATGTAGTACCAAAGCTTTATGTAGTATTCGTAAACGAAATGTGTCCTGTTTTCAACAAGAAGGGACTTATCCTTTCTTACAAGAAATTAGAGTGAAAATTATCTAATAATCTGCATTGCCTTTCACATAGAAAGATAACCCCAGTAGTTTCCATGTGTGGAGTCAGGAGTGTGCTATGTGATAGTCACTGTTTTTCTAGGCACCAAATAGGGTGATTCCTGTCTCCATTGCCTCTGTAACAAGGAATTCGGAAGGATAAATTTTCTAGGGTGCTGTGTCTGTGAGCAAAAGAGACAAATGATCCACATAGGAGAGGTGGATAGTGTTCCTGTTCCTCACTATACCAGTAAGCCATCTTGATCAAAATTGCTGGGTAGAAACAACAGATGAGTCCAAACGAAAATGAAATTTAGCTCCCAAAGTTTCCAGACATGAAAACTGTACTATTCCCAAACAGCAAATAATCTGGCAGTGGATTCAAGCATTTAACTACTCTCCCAGCTCTGTATAGTCTAACACCACATTTCATCACTCTTCTAAATTAAAAATTGAATCAGAATAAAAACTTGGCACAGGGCTGCCTAACAATAGCAACAATCCCAAATCTAAGTGAAATGATGCAAGTCACAAAAGGCCATTAAAACATTTAGGATGAGTAGCAGGTAGCATTTCTAGCAAAAGTCAAGTTCACTGGAATGACCAGGCAGGAATGGCAAAAGGGATGCTGCCACACAGGTGGCCAGAATGGGAATCCTCTTTGTCCCCATGGGCTTAAGACAGAGATACTAGGGCAAATGGACAGATCGTGAAAGAGGGACCAAGCTACAGCAAATACTTCTTTGGTCTCTATGGGTATAAGGCTCTCCTCCTCTGCCTAGAGACATGGGGAGACAAAAGAGACAGTGTGTGTATGGCAGAGGAAGCCATCACAACCTTCCTCACTGAGAGACACACAGCCTCCTGGCCTGGGGAGACTCCTCTGGTCCCTCAGGAAGCACCATAAAGGGACCAGTGGGAGCCGCAATAACACCAGGTAACCAAGCACCAAAATGATACCACAAAGGCTGTGAAAATCAAATGACCATTAGAACCCACAAGAGCAGGCCAAAGTGAGACTTATGTGTCAACTTTAAATAGAACAACTGCTATCTAAAATGAAAGATATAAATAGCAGCCACGGTCCCTAACATAAAAGAACATTCAGGAAACTATATTAAAAAAATCATCCATCATATCAGGAATCAAGAAAGTCACACTATGAAGGAGAAAAAACAATCAAAGGATGTTAATACCATGATGAATCAGAAGCTGGAATTCTCTGACAAGGATCTCCAAAAAACTGTCAGAAAAATGGTTCAGCCATTAATTATAAAATTCCTTTGACACAAATAGAAAAATCTCAGCAAAGAAATAGAAGTTATAAAAATTTCTAAGTGGAAATTGTAGAACTGAAAAATAACAAATGAAAAACATTTGGGGTGAACTCAACAGCAGAGTGAAAATAGCAGAGGGTAGTATCAGGGAACTTTGGGAACAGAATAATAGAATTCAGCCTATTTTAACAATAGAGAGAAAATACAATAAGAAAAGATAAACAGAGCCTCAGGGGTCTGTAGGATAATAGCAAAATATCCAACATTCATATCATCAGAGTCCCAAGACACAGAGGAAAAAAGTGGGACTGAGAGACTTTTGAAGAAGTAATAGATGAAAGTGACCCCAATTTGGTGAAAGATACAACATACAAATCAAGAAGCTGTGCAACCCCAAACAGAATAAACCCAAAAAAATCCACACCAAAATGCATTATAGTTAAACATTTGAAAATTAGAGACAAAGAAAAAATTTTAAAAGCATGCCAGAGAGAAAGGAACCAGTATCTAGAGGGAAGCAGCAGTTTGAACCAGTCTGAGCAAATTTCACATTTAAAGTGTAGGCAGCCTGAGGAAGAGGCACTATGTTTTCAGCTACAGACAGGAAAGAATAATCAGCTGCAAACTCTGAACAAGGCAAAAATGTCCTTCAGGACATTCCTAGACAAAGAAAAAAATTATTGTGGCCAGCAGACTTGCTCTTGAAGACTGAACACAAGAAGTTCTTCAAACAGAAAGTAAATGAGAAAAGAAGGAATTTTGGAGAATCAGGAAGGAAGAAAGAACAAAAGAGAAAAATATGGTAAATACAATAGATTATCTGTTCTTCATGAGATTTATATTTGATGATTTAAACAAAAATTACAGCATCACCTGATACTCAAGCCAATGAAATTGAAAACTAGGGACAGCAAAGAAACCTAAACTGAAGTAAGATCTCCACACTCACAAAAAAGTGGTAAAATGTTGATACCAGAAGAATGTTGTAGTCACATTTATAGGCTGTTTTACTCAGAGAAACCATTACAAAAACCATGCAAAGAGTTACACTCAAAGCACTGGAAATAAACACTGAGGCCAAGTGGGAGACGTTCTAAACATATGAGGCTGCTTCAACATTTGAAAGCAATCAATGTAATCCACCATATCAACAGACTAAAGAAGAAAAATCATATGATACATGATCTCACGTTTGATGGTGCTTCCCTTGTGGTTCAGCTGGTAAAGAATCCTCCTGCAATGCGGGAGATCCTGGTTCAGTTCCTGGGTTGGGGAGATCCCCTGGAGAAGGGAAAGGCTACCCACTCCAGTATTCTGGCCTGGAGAATTCCATGAGGTTGCAAAGAGTCGGACACAACTGAGCGACTTTCACTGTTCCCTGGTGCCTCAGTGGTAAAGAACCTGCCTGCCAATGCAGGAGACACGTGGGTGGGGAAGATGCCCTGGAGAAGGAAATGGCAATCCACTCCAGTATTCTTGCCTCAGAAATCCCATGGACAGAGGAGCCTGGCGGGTCACAGTCCATAGGATCAAAAAGAGTTGGATACAACTTAGCAACTAAGCAACAACATATCATTTGACATAGATATAGCATTTGACAAAATCCAGTACCAATTCATGATAGAAACTCTCAGAAAACTTGGAATGAGGGGAACTTCCTCAACTTAACAAAGAGTATGTACGAAAACCCTACAGCTAAAATCATATTTACTGGTGAAAGATTGAATATCTTTCCCCTTTAAGACCAGGATAAATGCAAGGATGCTCACTCTCATCACCCTTATTAAACATACTACTGGAAATTCTAGCTTTTGCCAACAAGGCAAGAAAAAGAGATAAAGCCAGAAAGATTGGAAAAGAAGATAAAACCGTCCCAATCTGCAGATAACATATTGTATATGTGAAAATGGTAAGGAATTCACACACACATCAAAATTTTAAAAACCCACAAAAATCAAAAAAACTCCTAGAACCACTAAGTGAGTTCTGTAAGGTTGTCCATTATGGGATCAACACACAAAATGGATCACATATTGCTACACTAACAATAAACATATGATAAGCTATATTAAAAAACCAATACCATTTGTAATTGTTTCAAATACAGTAAGTCCCCTATAAATGAACAAGTTCTGTTCTGAGAGCCTGGAAGTGGAGTAGCCATTTCATGACCATGTGAGTGAACTCTCAAAATTCACCAATAAAAAACAAGTGATCCTTACAGAATATGCACAAAGCCCATGTGTGCAGACATTTAATTAAGGAGGATGTAAGGACTGCAGATGAGCATGTAAAAAGATATTCCATATTACTAGTCATTAGGGAAATGCAAGTAAAAATCACCATGAGATGTTACACGCCTATCAGAACAGTTAACAAGTGTGTGTGTGTGTGTGTGTGTGTGTGTGTGTGTGTGTGTGTGTTCAGTCATGTTTGACTCTTTGCAACCCCAGGGACTGTAGCCTGCCAGGCTCCTCTGTCCATGGAATTTTCCAGACAAGAACACAGGAGTGGATTGCCATTTCCTCCTCCAGGGGATCTTCCCAACCCAAGGATTGAACACACATCTCCTGCATTGGCAGGTGGACTCTTTAGTGACTGAGCCACCAGTGAAGCCCTTCAAAATAAAAAATATTTATGACAATCTGTACCAAGTTTGCTGAGCGCCAAAGAATTGATGCTTTTGAACTGTGGTGTTGGAGAAGACTCTTGAGAGTTCCTTGGACTNCTCTTTAGAGTCCCTTAGACTACAAGGAGATCAAACCAATCAATCTTAAAGGAAATCAACCCTGAAAATTCACTGGAAGCGGAGAAGGCAATTGCACCCCACTCCAGTACTCTTGCCTGGAAAATCCCATGGACAGAGGAGCCTGGTAGGCTGAAGTCCATGGGGTCGCTAGGAGTCGGACACGACTGAGCGACTTCACTTTCACTTTTCACTTTCATGCATTGGAGAAGGAAATGGCAACCCATTCCAGTGTTCTTGCCTGGAGAATCCCAGGGACAGGGGAGCCTGATGGGCTGCCGGCTATGGGGTCACACAGAGTCGGACACGACTGAAGTGAGTTAGCACCAGCAGCAGCATTCACTGGAAGGACTGATTGCTGAAGCTGAAGCTCCAATACGTTAGCCACCTGATGAGAAGAACTGACTTTTTGGAAAAGACCCTTATACTTGGAAAGACTGAAGGCAAGAGGAAAAGGGGCAACAGAAGATGAGATGGTTGGATGGCATCACCGACTCAATGGACATGAGTTTGAGCAAACTCCAGGAGATAGTGAAGGAGAGGGAAGACTGGTGTGCTGCAGCCCATGGGGCTGCACGACTTAACAACTGAACAACAAACTGAATGTATGTAAAATGTACCATTTGAATAATTTTAAAATTCACACTTGTGAAATCATCTCTACAATCAAGATAATAATTATATCCATTACCCTCTATAAAGTTTGTTTGTATCCCTCTGTAGATCTGCCCTCCCTCTTCAGTTCAGTTCAGTTCAATCGCTCAGTCATGTCTGACTCTTTGCGACCCCATAAATTGCACCATGCCAGGCCTCCCTGTCCATCACCAACTCCTGGAGTTCACCCAAACCTACGTCCATTGAGTCAGTGATGCCATCCAGCCATCTCATCCTCTGTCATCCCCTTCTCCTGCCCCCAATCCTTCCCAGCATCAGAGTCTTTTCCAATGAATCAACTCTTCGCATGAGGTGCCCAAAGTACTGGAGTTTCAGCTTTAGCATCATTCCTTCCAAAGAAATCCCAGGACTGATCTTCAGAATGGACTGGTTGGATCTCCTTGCAGTCCAAGGGACTCTCAAGAGTCTTCTCCAACACCACAGTTCAAAAGCATCAATTCTTCAGCACTCAGCTTTCTTCACAGTCCAACTCTCACACCATACATGACCACTGGAAAAACCATAGCCTTGACTAGACGGACCTTTGTTGGTAAAGTAATGTCTCTGCTTTTTAATATGCTATCTAGGTTGGTCATAGCTTCCCTCTTAGCCCCTCTTCAAAAAACAAGCAACTATTCATCTACTTTCTGTCATATCAATTTCAGTTTTCTGGACTTTTACTTGTCTATTTTTTCAGCAGGTCTATATTTGTTTGCAGCAAAACACCCATAAAGTTTACTATTTTAACCATTTTTAAAGTGTGTACACCTCAGTAGCATTAAGTACATTTATGATATTGTGCAACCATCACTATTATCTAGTTCAAGAACTTTTTTAATCACCCAAATGGAAACCCATACTTATTTTTAATTAATTTTTATTAGAGCACAGTTGCTTTATGGAATTTTATTTAAATGGAATCATACAGTATATCATCTTTTTGTGTCTAGTTTACTTTCATAATTACTTTGAGATTCACCCATGATATAGCATGAATCAATAGTACATTCATTTCTATGGCTGAGTAGTATTCTATTACATACCAAATCCAAAATTTAGTCACCTGGAGATGGACATTTGAGTTTCCAGGTCTGAGCTATGATAAATACTAAAGCTATTGTGCACAAGTCTTCATATGAACATCTGCTTTCATTTCTCTTGGGTCAATGAATAAGATCACATGGGTGGTGATGCTGAACTTTTCAAGAAATGACCAAACTGTTTTCCAAAATGATTGCACTAGTTTACATTCCCATTAGTAATATATGAGAGTTCTATTTCCTCCACATCCTTGTAAAAACTCGATAAGGTCACTTGTCTTAATTTTAGCCATTTTAATAGCTGTGTAATGGTATTTCATTATGGTTAATTTGTGTTTCCCTAGTGAAAAAGTTGGCTTAAAGCTCAACATTCAGAAAACGAAGATCATGGCATCTGGTCCCATCACTTCATGGGAAATAGATGGGGAAACAGTGGAAACAGTGTCAGACTTTATTTTGGGGGGCTCCAAAATCACTGCAGATGGTGACTGCAGCCATGAAATTAAAAGACGCTTACTCCTTGGAAGAAAAGTTATGACCAACCTAGATAGTATATTCAAAAGCAGAGGCATTACTTTGCCAACTAAGGTCCGTCTAGTCAAGGCTATGGTTTTTTCCTGTGGTCATATGTGGATGTGAGAGTTGGACTGTGAGGAAGGCTGAGCACCGAAGAATTGATGCTTTTGAACTGTGGTGTTGGAGAAGACTCTTGAGAGTCCCTTGGACTGCAAGGAGATCCAATCAGTCCATTCTGAAAGAGATCAGCCCTGGGATTTCTTTGGAAGGACTGATGCTAAAGCTGAAACTCCAGTACTTTGGGCACCTCATGCGAAGAGTTGACTCATTGGAAAAGACTCTGATGCTGGGAAGGACTGGGGGCAGGAGGAGAAGGGGACGACAGAGGATGAGACGGCTGGATGGCATCATGGACTTGATGAACGTGGGTCTGAGTGAACTCTGGGTGATGGTGATGGACAGGGAGGCCTGACGTGCTGCGATTTATGGGGTCGCGAAGAGTTGGACACAACTGAGCGACTGAACTGAACTGAACTGAATGATTAATGATATTAAGCATCCTTTCATGATCTTGTTTGAAATGCATATATCTTCTTTGGTAGGGTGTCTGTCCAAATCTTTTGCCCATTTTTTGTTTCCTTGAGTTTTGAGAAATCTTAATATATTCTGGATACAAGACAATGAATACAATTTGAAAACATTTTCTCCCAGTCTACAACTTGTCTTTTAGTTATCTTAGCATTGTTTTTTAAAGAAAAAATTTTAATTTTGATTAAGTCAAATTTATTGAGTTGCTTTATATGGACTGTTTTTGATATCCTAATAAAAATTTTTTTGGTCTAATACAATGTCTCAAAGGGCTTTTCATATGTTCTCTTCTAGGAGAGGAAAAACCCTAAGTTTTACATTTAGGTCCATGTATCATTTTGAGTTAATTTTTTAATACAGTGTGATGTATAGAGCAAAGTGTGTCTATTTTATCCAACTGTTCCAACATTTGTTGGAGGAAAAAAAAAACATATACTTTCTCCACTGAATTGCCTTTGCATCTCTGTTGAAAATCAGTTATCCACATGTTAGTCTATTTCTGATTTTGCTATTCTGTTCTGTTGATCTATAAATCTGTCTTTACACTAATACCACCATGTCTTGATGACTATAGCTTTATACATCTTGAGATCAAGTAGTATTAGTCTTTCAATTTTGATTTTCTTTTTCAGAGCGTTTTGGCTATTTGAAATCTTCTGAATTTCCATGTTTATTGTTATTTGTCAACTTTTACTAAAAAGCCTGCTGAAATTTTGATTAGGAATGTTAAGTCTATTTTTTTTCTCTTTTAGTATTCTTTTTATTTTCATATAAATTAATGTCCTAGAAAAATGAAAATGAAAACACTAAATACAGTATCGCACATGGCAACCTCTGTTATATGCCCTATTATAGCACTGAAGAGGGTCATATACACATGGAATACACATGGAGGGACTGAAGGAGACAGGAAGATGGCAGAACAACAAATTGAGAACCACTACCAGTCCATTCTGAAGGAGATCAGCCCTGGGATTTCTTTGGAAGGAATGATGCTAAAGCTGAAACTCCAGTACTTTGGCCACCTCATGTGAAGAGTTGACTCACTGGAAAAGACTCTGATGCTGGGAAGGATTGGGGGCAGGAGGAGAAGGGGATGATAGAGGATGAGATGGCTGGATGGCATCACTGACTCAATGGACGTGAGCCTGAGTGAACTCCAGGAGTTGGTGATGGACAGGGAGGCCTGGCGTGCTGCTATTCATGGGGTCACAAAGAGTCGGACACGACTGAGCGACTGAACTGACTGACTGACTGATTGACTCTGTGCACGTCAACTACGGATTGAAAGGTAAAGGAACGACTACACAAATACAATAGAGATACAATTCAGATTTTCTTTTTGAGAATGCACATTTTAACACTGTGATGTCTTCTAACCCATAAACAACATACAACCCTTCATGTTTTATAGTTTTCAGTGACAGGCCTTTCACACACTTTGACAAATTTGTCACTACATGTTTCATATTTTTGGTGAGATTATAAACGATAATTTTTATTTCAATGTTTATTGTTATTTGCTAATATGACAATTTGTTAATTTTTGTATGTTATATGTTGACCTTGTAGGATACTACAATCTTGCTAACTTCAATTATTAGTTCCAGTAGCATTTTTGTATATTCCATTGGAAGTTGAATGAAAATATAGTTTAATTTTATTCTATTTCAGAAGGTTTTTCTGTATATGCAATATGTAATATATATACATAAGTATTTCATTTTGGAGGAAATAAATTCTGAATGTTTATTTTTACTTTATCAAAATGTGATTGAATTTTGTGTGCCGATCTTATAACCAGTGACCTTGTTGAACTCAGTTAATAGTTCTAGGAGTTTTTTGTAGCTCCCTTGGAGTTTTATTTGTTACTTGCAAATAGGGACAGGTATATTTCTTCCTTTCTAATCTGTATGCCTTTTATTTATTTTCTTGCCTTGTTGTCTTGGTAGAGTTTCCACTAGTATGTTGAATGTGAGTGGGAAGAGTGGATGCAGCTAAATTCCCTGGAAATGGATTGGCCCTTTTACGTTTTGCATTTATGATTTTCTAGACAGAAGTAGAGCAGCATTTGGCTGTCCCCACTATTGAGGCAAGATCTTTCTTTAAACTTTACCCAATACCCACTTAATTATGAGGTTTTCTAGTCTAGCTGATGGGAGTGGGCATTGCCCTCTGATGAGCTCAGAGTACTAGTCTGTCTGATTCTTTTGAATGAGTCATTTCCAGACTCTGGTATTAATAGTTTCTCACACGTTAAGCATTGATCAGTGTTCTGGCTTGTCATGGATTTAAAGTCACTCCTTAGAACAGACAATAAGAAACACGCTCTCTAGAGGGGCACACTTGACACGTACATCTTCTGGCTAAAATTGGAGGATTAGGGCATAGAATTTTATTTACTTTCTTGTATTAGCTCATTACAATGAATTGTTTCATTGGATGGTCACATGGTTATACAGCCTGATGAGTCAGAAGACAGCTACCTAGCAAGTGAATTTTTTGAAACTTTCCCTTTGAAACTTTCCCACAAATATGTGCAAACAGGCAGTGGTTAACAAACCTTATGTATGGACCCCCAGGGTGTTTGTTCCTAAAGTTTGGCAAAATGTTGATAATTGTTAAATTTGACTGATAGGTACACGGTCTATATATACACTCTTCTACTTTTGCATTTGTTTGCAACATTCCATAATAAAAAGCTTAGAAGAAAAATGGAATCTATTAGGATTCCTGGGCCTCTGTGCCTGGAGCCTGATTTGGTAGCTCAGTAGTGGAACTCGAGAATCTGAATTTTCACAGGTGCCTTAGCTCAGGTGGTCCTTAGGCCACCACAGTGTGCAGGACACTACCTGTTAGGTAATTCATTTTCTCAGCTTAGTTGTCTTTATGGTTGCTGTTCTCCCCATCATTGTCCACAGATCTCCAACCATTAGTGCTCAAGTAAGTGAACACTCTCTGTTCAGCTCATGAAGCTCTTACCTGAACAGCCTCTGGAGTACAGGGATCCTTGCAGCCAAAATTATAAGAATGAAACTCTCCTCCAGTCAAAGAAGCAAGGTCTTTCAAAAATCCATTTGCAATCTCATCATTGTAACAGAAGGAGATGGTGTAAATAGGAATTTTCTGAAAAACTTTGATCTGGTCCATAACCATTTCAGGTGACTGAAATGATACATTTTCAGGGAAAAGAAGGGAGATAGAGAGGAAGAAACAAACAAAAAAAAATATGTGAAAGTCCCTAGTATTTGTTCTAGATAATGAAATTCTCAATTAGTAATTCCTTATACAGTGGAGAGTGACTTCTTGGAAAGGTGTCAATCTAATTCTACTGACAAAGTAAACTGCCAGGTGGTGAGAGTACGAAGCAGTGACTCAACGTGTGTCCTCTGAGGGCTCACAGTTTCTGTGGGGAAAGTCTGGAAGAAAGATCTGACTAATCCAGTTACTCGATTTTAGAGCACCTAGAATCCATGCTTTTAAAGGGTTGGACCTGGTGGCTCAGATGGTAAACAATCTGCCTGCAATGTGGGAGACCCAGATTCGATCCCTGGGTTGGGAAGATACCCTGGAGAAGAGAATGGCTACCCACTCCAGTATTCTTGTGGGGAGAATTCCATGGACAGAGGAGCCCGGCAGGCTATAGTCCATGGGGTTGTAAAGAGTTGGACACGACTGAGCAAATAACATATATATACATATATACACATAATTTTGAGCAGGGCTTTCCAGATGGTGTTAATGGTAAAGAACTTGCTTGCCAGTGCAGGAGACATAAGAAACTCAAGTTCAATCCCTGGGTCAGGAAGATACCCTAGAGGAGGGCATGGCAACCCACTTACTCCAGTATTCTTGCCTGGAGAATCCCATGGACAGAGGAGCCTCGCAGGCTACAGTCCATGGGGTCACAAAGAGTCGGACATGACTAAAGTGACTTAGCACACACGCATGCACATACTTCTGGACACTTAAAGTACTAAGTCATGGGTAAGACATCCTGGATACTGGGATTCTACAGAATGAGGCCACAGAATCTTGGAGTGGCTTCCAAAGCTTCTACTCCTAAAAATCAATGTCCAGCTTTAGATACTAGAGAAGGCAATGGCACTCCACTCCAGTACTCTCGCCTGGAAAATCTCATGGACGGAGGAGCCTGGTACTGCCGTCCATGGGGTCGCTAGGAGTTGGACACGACTGAGCGACTTCACTTTCACTTTTCACTTTCATGCACTGGAGAAGGAAATGGCAACCCACTCCAGTGTTCTTGCCTAGAGAATCCCAGGGACGGGGGAGCCTGGTGGGCTGCTGTCTATGGGGTTGCACAGAGTCGGACATGACTGAAGTGACTTAGCAGCGGCAGCAGCAGCTTTAGATACCTCAGATTAAAAAGAAGTGGTATCTTCTGAGTGAAAAAGGAGACATTTATTTAGGGTCCTTTCATGTTCTGAGCACTCTGCTGGGGACATAATACCTCAGTTAACCCTCAAACATACAAACATAACAAAACACATATGAAATCTCATCTTCTGACACTTTTTTTTTTTGCAGCTAGGAGTGACCACGTGACCCAGGTCTGTCCATTGAAGTTTCAAGGGAAAGTTTTCTTTTGCTAATAAAAAAGACAAAGACTTAACAAAAAAAGCTAATGTCCTTCCCTTTTCCACCCCTGCCTCCTGGAAAACGGACACTCTGCTTAGGCATGAAGCAGCTGTCTTGTAACCATGAGGGTGGATGTCAAACACAAAGATCAGGTGAAGCATGAAGATTAAAAGAAGCCTGTTTTCTTGGAGATATCCTTGAGGAGCTGTATAACCTAGACTACCTACCACCAGGCTTCTTCTTCATAGGAATATAAATCTCTCCATTTCAGTTATCATTTGTCTGCTCTCCTGCTTTTTTCTCAAAGTAATATGAAATCTTAATTGGCACAGTAGGTATGGATTCCACTTAAAGATGGAGACACTGAGGCTCAGAAGGACTAAGCTTCCTAGGGTTATCAATCTCTTAAATGGTAAGACTAGATTCAAAGACAGATTTTAGTACTAGAAGCAATGTCAGATTATTTGTTTTCCCCTGCTTGCATAAAGACTGTCACTTGGCAAGGATCGACTTTGTAAACATTACCAGACACACGGGGAAGATGAACTGATGATTTGCCCTGCTGCTGCTCCACCAGCACCACCACACCCCAATCAGCGCCCTCAGAAGCTGCCTCTGGTTGTCCTGCCCTCATTGCTTCTGTATTTCTCAGTCCCTCTTTGATTGATTCAATTTGCTGGCTCCTTTAGCCAGTTTCCACTCTCCACCCCCAATTCCTATTCTTTGACTATTAACCCTTCCAAAATGTTTCCTATGAACACCGGGGAGGTGGGGTGATGAGGGAGGAGGCCTCTGGACTCAAAACCTGCTGGCCTTCAGCAGCTCACATGCTGCCCAGGGAGGTGCCAGTTGAGTGGTCCCCTGGTGTCCAGTCTCATTCCAGCCACTACATACACATGACTTCAGTCTCTGTATTTGGTTCCAGTCTTGAGCCTACCCTTGCCCATAAGCCAGACTGAGTGCCTAACACACACTGCCCATAAGCCCACCCCACTTCTCCTCCTCTCTTCTTTTCTCCTCTCCTCTCTGTGCATCAGCTGGTTCTGAAACAAACAGCAACCTAACCTAGCTGAGGGCTGACCCCATCTGTCTTGTCAACTTCAGTTCAGTTCAGTCGCCCAGTCCTGTCCAGCTCTTTGCGACCCCATGAGTCGCAGCACGCCAGGCCTCCCTGTCCATCACCAACTCCCAGTGTTCACTCAGACCCACGTTCATCAAGTCCGTGATGCCATCCAGCCATCTCATCCTCTATCATCCCTTTCTCTTCCTGCCCTCAATCCCTCCCAGTATCAGAGTCTTCTCCAATGAGTCAACTCTTCGCATCAGGTGGCCAAAGTACTGGAATTTCAGCTTTAGCATCATTCCTTCCAAAGAAATCCCAGGACTGATCTCCTTCAGAATGGATTGGTTGGATCTCCTTGCAGTCCAAGGGACTCTCAAGAGTCTTCTCCAACACCACAGTTCAAAAGCATCAATTCTTTGGTGCTCAGCTTTCTTCACAGTCCAATTCTAACATCCATATATGACCACAGGAAAAACTATAGCCTTGACTAGATGGACCTTTGTGGGCAAAGTAATGTCTCTACTTTTCACCATGCTATCTAGGTTGGTCAAAACTTTGCTTCCAAGGAGGAAGCGTCTTTTAATTTCATGGCTGCAATCACCATCTGCAGTGATTTTGGAGCCCCCCCAAAATAAAGTCTGATACTGTTTCCACTGTTTCCCCATCTATTTCCCATGAAGTGATGGGACCAGATGCCATGATCTTAGGTTTCTGAATGTTGAGCTTTAAGCCAACTTTTTCACTCTCCTCTTTCACTTTCATCAAGAGGCATTTTAGTTCTTCTTCACTTTCTGCCATAAGGGTGGTGTCATCTGCATATCTGCTGCTGCTGCTGCTAAGTCACTTCAGTCATGTCCTACTCTTCAAAACCCCATGAACTACAGTCTACCAGGCTCCTCCGTCCATGGGATTTGCCAGGCAAGAGTATTGGAGTGGGCTGCCATTGCTGCATATCTGAGGTTATTGATATTTCTCCTGGCAATTGTGCTTCTTTCAGCTCAGCGTTTCTCATGATGTACTCTGCATATAAGTTAAATAAGCAGGGTGACAATATACATCCTTGACGTACTCCTTTTCCTATTTGGAACCAGTCTGTTGTTCCATGTCCAGGTCTAACTGTTGCTTCCTGACCTGCATATAGGTTTCCCAAGAGGCAGGTCAGATGGTCAGCTTCAAGGACAGAGCAAATCTCTCTATTCTGCCTGCCTCTCCTTTGACCTAGCTTCCATTGTGAGCACTCCCCATGGGCCAGGCACTAAGAGCTCTGCCACGGTCTCTCCTTGCATCCNTCCCAAGAGGCAGGTCAGATGGTCAGCTTCAAGGACAGAGCAAATCTCTCTATTCTGCCTGCCTCTCCTTTGACCTAGCTTCCATTGTGAGCACTCCCCATGGGCCAGGCACTAAGAGCTCTGCCACGGTCTCTCCTTGCATCCCCTCTATAACCCACTGAGGAAAGTATGATCATTATCCTCACTTCTTATCAAGACTTGTCACCACTGATCCTCAGGCCTATTTACCAGACCTAAATTCTATTAATTTGATAAGATAGGTTTTAGCTAGAAATTGCTCCTATACTGGGGCTTCCCAGGTGTCTCAATGCTAAAGAATCTGCCTGCCAAACAGGAGATGAGGGTTCAATCCTTGGGTGAGGAAGATGCCCTGGGAAAGGAAATGACAACCCATTCCAGTATTCTTGCTTGGAGAATTCCATGGAGAGAGTCTGGCAGGCTGTAGTTCATGGGGTTGCAAAAAAGAGTTGGACATGACTAAGCAACTGAACAACAACAATCTCTATACTGACTTCCAGCTGAGATATTTGGGGATATTAATGTTGATTTAGTGCTGACATTGTGGGTAGCAACTTCATTTTCATACATTACCTGACATCACTTCATAGATGTATTTGCTCACTGTCTACATGTTAAATCACTTCAGTCATGTCCAACTCTGCGACCCCATGGACTGTAGCCTGCCAGGCTCCTCTGTGGAGTGGGTTGCCATGCCCTCCTCCAGGGGATTTTCCCAACTCAGGGATTGAGTCTGCATCTCTTATGTCTCCTACACTGGCAGGTGGGTTCTTTACCACTAGCTACCTGGGAAGCATGAAAAGCTTTGCGTTGCTCAGCATCTATCTCCCCATAAAACAGAAGCTTTCCTGAAGGCAGGCACCTGGTCTGTCTTGCTCTCCACCATATCCCAGATTGATAACAGCACCTGGTTCATAAAAAGTGCTCAGGAAATATCCATAGAATGCATTCACAAGAACATCATAGCAAGTCTGTAAGAAGGGAGCATTAGCTTTAAGTCACGGTTGAGGAAACTCATTTTGGGGACACTTGCCCAAGGTCATTCAGGTGGGCCGTGCCGGTGATGAGCTCTAACCTGGGTCTCTGGATTTAAAGCTACTTATTTCCATCAGTCCTGACACCCCAAGAAAGCACAAGCATGAGAAAATCCACTATATGATTGCCGTGAGCCCCCGACCTGCACACATCCCCAGGTAATGTTTGCTAAACTGGCACGAGGTTCCAGAGCCCAGCGAGGTGGTAGAGAGCTGGGCAGAGGGCGGGGCTGCATCTTGACTGCAGAAGGAGCTCGATCTCTGCCAGGGAAGATAGCATTCCTGTCCTCCTGCCCGCCACCCACAGACCCCAGGGATTCTCCTCTGTTGGTGGGTGTCCTCACAGTTTTGACAAGAAGACTTCCCTGCCGGGAGCCAGCGTGAGGAACTCCGCCCATGACAAAGGTCATGAGGAAGGAGGCTTGGCATACGCAAAGGTGTGATCAAGCCTCAGGAAACCCCCNACAGTTTTGACAAGAAGACTTCCCTGCCGGGAGCCAGCGTGAGGAACTCCGCCCATGACAAAGGTCATGAGGAAGGAGGCTTGGCATACGCAAAGGTGTGATCAAGCCTCAGGAAACCCCCTGTTCCCGAGCATCTACCCTCAAAACCAGAGTCTGTTTATGCTCTCACCTACACCTCTGACTTTACGGGGGGCTGTTCCCCACCAGTTCTCTTGGAGAAGGAGTAAATGTGCAGTTCCAAGTCAATAAAAATTCCTGGGCATGACAAGAGTGTTTCAACTTAAGAACTCCTCTGAAGGTTATCTCGCCTGCCTGTATAGGTTCGTCCAGCCACATGTGATTGTTTACAGCATCCCAACTGTGAGAGGCACAAGATGTTTTGGACTTATNAGGAGTAAATGTGCAGTTCCAAGTCAATAAAAATTCCTGGGCATGACAAGAGTGTTTCAACTTAAGAACTCCTCTGAAGGTTATCTCGCCTGCCTGTATAGGTTCGTCCAGCCACATGTGATTGTTTACAGCATCCCAACTGTGAGAGGCACAAGATGTTTTGGACTTATTAAAGGCAGATTCCTTTGGGAAGTTAGAAATTATTAGTATAGTGGGTTGGTTAGGAATTATATTGGTGAAGAGATTTTTCATTTGTTGTGCCAATAATTGCTGCTAATTCCCTGTCCTGGGTGGGATAAGGGTGTCTCAGGTCAAACCTCTCTGCTGGCAAACTACCTTGTGTGACAGGATTATCCATACTCCTGCCACATGATTGTTTATTACCTCTCAACCATAAACAGCACAGAGTGTTTAGAGTATTTTGAAAGTCTTAATTAGCATAGGGCTTTTCTCATTGTTGAGTCAATGATTGCCGCCAGACATCCATATCCTTAGGCACCTGGGAATATATTAATCAATGTATTTGGAATATAGATAAGGAAATATAGTAGTTTTTGAGGTTAGCAATACTAGACTTTTTGAGTTAATGAATTTTCTCTTTTGTTGTAGATCACTGTACTTTGTTATAAATCACTGTGTNAAGTCTTAATTAGCATAGGGCTTTTCTCGTTGTTGAGTCAATGATTGCCACCAGGCCTCCATATCCTTAGGCACCTGGGAATATATTAATCAATGTATTGGAATATAGAGAAGGAAATATAGTAGTTTTTGAGGTTAGCAATACTAGACTTTTTGAGTTAATGAATTTTCTCTTTTGTTATAGATCACTGTACTTTGTTATAAATCACTGTGTCCTTGCTATGTAAAAATGTAACTTTATCACTATCTTAATACTAAATAGATCTTAAGGGGAATACTGGTGAAGGGTTTTCATTTGTTGAGCCAATATTTGCTGCTAAATCTCCATATTCCTTGCCCTTATAATGAATATAATGAGCATATAGGAAAAATAAGTATTAACCTTTAAGATTAATCATGTTAAACCTTAGGCTAAGTAAATTCCTTTCTTGATTGTAACCCACTACACCCTCACCCTATAGGAATGCAACTTTATTTGGAGGGTGGTGCTTGGTTTAAGAAAAAATCACCCCTGGAAAAAATAAGTTTTCTGGTTGACTCACCGTAATCAGAAAGGGCCATAAAATTTCAGCAGGCCTCATGGCCAGAACATGATGCAAAACCCATAAGACCATTGTATAATTTTATATGAAGCACCTGATTTTGACAAGGGTCAGGTCTGCTGACCCCTGCGTGACTCTGTATTCATCCCTATGTGTAACAAAAAGTATGTAAGCAAACCTAAAAAATAAAGAAATGGGATCAGTTTCTGGAAAGACTGATTCCCCGTGTTGTTCTTTCCCTTTCTGGCTGAATTCCCATCTGGTTCGTGGGTACTCACCAAGCCTGCTAATTTTGCCTGGGCTTCTAAGATTGGACCGGGGAAGCCTCAGTACCTCCTCTCCTTCGGGAGAAAGGAAAGATGCCTGTGGCCTACGTAGGTGGTGATTGGTATTCCACGTAAACCAAGTTATTCAGCCTCTTTTTCTTCACTAATTTTCCTACTACACTATCTGTTTCTAATCTCTCTATATATCTATAATTAAATAAGTTTTTTCCTAGGACTCCATCTCCCCTTCAAATTACCCTGGATCCAGTGGGGCTGGACCCTGGCACTTAGTGCCTGTCTTTTCAAAACTAAACAATATATCATTTATTGACATATACATTGATAATGAATTTACAAGGAAGCACAAAGATATAATCAGCACAAAGATTAGGATAATGATATTCTGGTGGAAAGAAAGATATGAGATGAAACTGAAGTGTTTAGACACTTCTGAACATTGGGGCTGGGCTTTTTGGGGGCTCAGTGGTTAAAAAAAAGTCCTCCTCAATACAGGGGTCACAGGAGATGAGCTTGGAACCACGGATCAGGAAGATCCCCTAGAGGAGTAAATGGCAACTCATTCGAGTATTCTTGCTGCAGTTCAGTTCAGTTCGGTCACACAGTCATGCCCATCTCTTTGCGACCCCATGGACTGAAGCACGCCAGGCCTCCCTGTTCACCACCAACTCCCTGAGTTTACCCAAACTCATGTCCATTGAGTTGGTGATGCCATCCAACATCTCATCATCTGTTGTCCCCTTCTCCTTCCACCTTGAATCTTATCCAGCATCAGGGTCTTTACAAATGAGTCAGTTCTCACATCAGGTAGCCAATTTACTGGAATCTCAGCTTCAGCATCAATCCTTCCAATGAATATTCAGGACTGATATCCTTTAGTCTCTTTGCAGTCCAAGGGACTCTCAAGAGTCTTCTCCAACACCACAGTTCAAAAGCATCAATTCTTTGGCTCTCAGCTTCCTTTATAGTCCAACTCTCATAACCACACATGACTACTGGAAAAACCATAACTTTGGATTTTTTTGGCAAAATAATGTCTCTGCTTTTTAATATGTTGTCTAGGTCAGTCATAATTTTTCTTCCCAAGAAGCAAGCATCTTTTAATTTCACATCTAGATGTGAAATTACCATCTAGAGTGCTTTTGGAGCCCCCCAAAATAAAATCGATCACTGTTTCTATTGTTTCCCATACATTTGCCATGAAGTGATGGGATCAGATGCCATGATCTTAGCTTTCTGTATGTTGAGTTTTAAGTCAACTTTTCACTCTCCTCTTTCACTTTCATCAAGAGGATCTTTAGTTCTTTGCTTTCTGCTGTAAGGACGGTGTCATCTGCATATCTGAGGTTATTCATATTTCTCCCAGCAATCTTGATTCTAGCTTGTGCTTCCTCCAGCCCAGTGTTTCTCATGATGTACTCTGCATATAAGTTAAACAAGCAGGGTGACAACATACAGCTTTGACATACTCCTTTCCTGATTTGGAACCAGTCTGTTGTTCCAGTCCAGTTCTAACTGTTGTCTCCTGATCTGCATGCAAATTTATCCTATTTCTTTAAGAATTTTCCACAGTTTGTTGTGATCCACACAGTCAAAGGCTTTGACATAGTCAATGAAGCAGAAGTAGATGTTTTTCTGGAACTTTCTTGCTTTTTCAATGATCCAGCTGATGTTGGTAAGTTGATCTCCGGTTCCTCTGCCTTTTCTAAATCTAGCTTGAACATCTGGAATTTCACAGTTCACATACTGTTGAAGCGTGGCTTGGCAAATTTTGAGCATTACTTTACTTTTAGCTTAGAGGTTAAAGTGTCTGCCTGCAATGCAGGAGACATGGGTTCAGTTCCTGGGTCAGGAAGATCCCCTGGAGAAGGAAATTGCAACCCACTCCAGTATTCTTGCCTGGAGAATCCCATGGATGGAGGAGCCTGGTAGGCTATAGTCCACTGGGTTGCAAAGAGTCGGACACGACTGAGTGACTTCACTTTCTTTTTTTACTAGCTTGTGAGATGAGTGCAATTGTATGGTAGTTTGAGAATTCTTTGGCATTGCCTTTCTTTGGGGTTGAAATGAAAATTGACCTTTTACTGTCCTGTGGCCACTGCTGAGTTTTCCAAATTTGCTGGCACACTGAGGGCAGCACTTTCACAGCATCATCTTTCAGGATTTGAAACAGCTCAACTGGAATTCATCACCTCCACTAGCTTTGTTCACAGTGATGCTACCTAAGGCCCACTTGACTTCACATTCCAGGATGTCTGGCTCTAGGTGAGTGATCACACCATCGTGATTATATGAAGATCTTTTTTGTATAGTTCTTCTGTGTATTCTTGCCACCTCTTCTTTAATATCTTCTGCTTCTGTTATGTCCACACCATTTCTGTCCTTTTTTATGCTCTTCTGTGTATGAAATGTTCCCTTGGTATCTCTAATTTTCTTGAAGATATGTCTAGTCTTTCCCATTCTATTGTTTTCCTCTATTTTTTTGCACTGTTCACTGAGGAAGGCTTTCTTATCTCTCCTTGCTACTCTTTGGAACTCTGCATTCAAATGGACATATCTTTCCTTTCCTCCTTTGCCTTTTGCTTATCTTTTTTTTTCACAGCTATTTTTAAGGGCTCCTCAGACAGCCATTTTGCCTTTTTGCATTTCTTTTTCTTTGGGATGGTCTTGATTCCTGTCTCCTGTGCAATGTCATGAACCTCCATAAGTAGTTCTTCAGGCCCTCTGTCTATCAGATCTAGTCCCTTGAATTGATTTCTCACTTCCACTGTATAATCCTAAGGGATGTGATTTATGTCATACCTGAATAGGTATAGTTTTCCCTACTTTCTAGTAGGTATAGTTTTCCCTACTTTCCTAGTTTTCTTATAGTTTTCCCTACTTTCTTCAATTTAAGAAATTCTTAAATTCTTGCTTAGAGAATCCTATGTTTCTTATATTTCAGGACAATTTAATTTTTAATAATTGGCAAATACTACTTTAATTAAAATAAAACTTACATGCTCAAATACCACTAAAGGCACTTCCCTGGTAGTCCAGTGGTTAAGACTCCAAGCTTCCAAGGCAGGGGGGCATGGATTTGATTCCTAGTCAGGGAACTAGGATCACATATGTCACACAGTATGGCCAAAAATTTTTATTTTTATTTTTTTAATTTTTGAAAAATACCACTGAAGTGAAAACTCTTAATTTCTTTAAATTATGAAAACCAAGAACACAAAAATCAAACCAATGGTCTTTTTAATGATGACTCCTTATTGAAGATAATTAAATGGTGAGGTTTTCCTGAATCCCATGGACTCTTACTGAATATCCATTATTCCACAGTACAAATGAATTCTTATCATTAAGCTGCTTCTTAATCACACAGAATACATTCATATTTTTAAAATAAACAAAATTTATAACCTGAAGATCAGATATTTCTTCTGCTACAGAAACTCTTTAACCAAACAGTCTGTTAAAGGATCAGAAATGCATTAAAGCACTTTAGTTCCTGGGAAAAACAAATGACTTCCTATCCCTTCTCTACTTGCAAGTGCTAACTATGCTTTATTACTCCATAGGGTCTATTTCACGGGAAAAGACTAACAGTTTTGAAGAAGTTGTTCCCTCTGTATTTAGAATTTATTCATGAATAGGCAATGCATGATACTCAGGGAAATTCCTGTCAATTACAGTCATGGCTATATTTCCATCATATGTGTAAACTAATGAACTTAGAACTAAATAAAACATAATTTGTATTTACCATTTTAGAGCACTAAACCAATGTGCTTTCCCTGGTGGAGGAAGAGACTGCATAGATACTCAGCTGCATTCCCAACAGCTATTTAGAGCACACAGTAAGGTAGTTAATGTGGTTAATCCCCCAAACAAAAGAGGTATACCCCTGTGGTCCCAGGGCTGGCAATTGTTTTCAAGAGACAGAGGCACAAATAACCACAACCCAGGTTAGAGCTGACAGGTGGTCTGGTAGAAATATAAACAAGTGCTGGAGTAATAGTGGAAAGAGAAAAAAAATAAAACATTTACCCTAAGGAGTGGAAAATTATGAAATTTTACTGAATGCTTCCGGGAAAGCTGTCCTAGAGATGGCATCTGGAATGATAAGTAAAACTGTCCTGTCAGCTGAACGCTGAATTACATTTCAATTCTTTACAACTTTGTTTGCCCTTGCCACACAGACATAGATTATGTGTTTGAGGGAATTTTTCAAAATATTGCATACACCAAGGACTTACTTCATTGGTGCTGTATCAGGCAAAGGGTTTCATTTCCCACTGCTATTCTATCTCTGGTTCTGCACAGTACTGCACAACCACCTCTCTTTTACTTTACTTTCCTATTTTAGTATGTGTCTGTCATTTCATGTGGTTCACACCACTTGTATAGCCTGAATATGGTGTTATTTTTGTTTGACTCTATTTCATGAAATGAATAAAACTTGCCTGTTTTGTATACAAATAATGATTCAATAAATACATAATTGAAGTCTTTATAGACAATAGTGATGGGACCAGATACCATGATGTTCATTTTCTGAATGTTGAGCTTTAAGCCAACTTTTTCACTCTCCACTTTCACTTTCATCAAGAGGCTTTTTAGTTCCTCTTCACTTTCTGCCATAAGGGTGATGTCATCTGCATATCTGAGGTTATTGATATTTCTCCCAGCAATCTTGATTCCAGCTTGTGCTTCTTCCCGCCCAGCGTTTCTCACGATGTACTCTGCATAGAAGTTAAATAAGCAGGGAGACAATATATAACCTCAATGTACTCCTTTTCCTATTTGGAACCAGTCTGTTGTTCCATGTCCAGTTCTCACTGTTGCTTGTTTACCTGCATATAGGTTTCTCAAGAGGCAGGTCAAGTGGTCTGGTATTCCCATCTCATTCAGAATTTTCTAGTTTATTGTGATTCACACAGTCAAAGGCTTTGGCATAGTCAATAAAGCAGAAATAGATGTTTTTCTGGAACTCTCTTGCTTTTTCCATTATCCAGCGGATGTTGGCAATTTGATCTCTGGTTCCCCTGCCTTTTCTAAAACCAGCTTGAACATCTGGAAGTTCACGGTTCACGTATTGCTGAAGCCTGGCTTGGAGAATTTTGAGTATTATTTTACTAGCATGTGAGATAACTGCAATTGTGCAGTAGTTTGAGCATTCTTTGGTATTGCCTTTCTTTGGGATTGGAATGAAAACTGACCTTTTCCAGTCCTGTGGCTACTACTGAGTTTTCCAAATTTGCTGGCATATTGAGTGCAGCACTTACACAGCATCATCTTTCAGGATTTGAANATGTGTGTGTGTGTGTGTGTGTGTGTGTGTGTGTGTGTGCATGAGGTAAAGGGCAGTAACGAACATACTCATCCTCAGGGTGCTGGTCAAAACCCAAGAAGGCTGGGGAATGGAAGAGGAAACAACAAAGTCCCTACACCCGCAGAAGGAGCAGGGCTACGTTCTGGGCTCAGAGATCCTGACAAAGCCACACCCCTGAGACTCCTGGACACCCGGCCCAACTAACACTGAGGCTTATTCAGAAAACACCCATCCCTGTTACTCCCCTAGAGACATCAACTAACAAGCAACCTGCAAGAGAAAAATTTTCTCTGAAGCCCAGTGTAAAGTGAAAAATCAAAAGCTGAGGGTGGAGCAGACAACCTTCTGGTACATCATCTCTCACCCTAACACAAAGCATCACTACAATAATGTGAGGGCTATGGTGCAAACAGACCAACCCCAAACCTAGTCCAACTTTTAATTAGATTAGTTTAACCCACCCCACAAAAGAAGGGCATGCTCTTTTCCAGGCATAAAAAATATTTATCTCAGTCTCTATATACTGCATATGATGTCTAGCTCTTAACAAAAAATTTGTCGTTCCATTATTCAGTTGCTAAGTCATGTCTAATTCTGTGAACCCATATACTGAAACTCTCTAGGCCTCCCTGTCCCTCACTATCTCCTGGAGTTTCCTCAAACGCTGTCCACTGAGGCAATGATGCCATTCAACCATCTATGTCACCCCATTCTCCTGCCTTCAATCTTTCCCAGCATCAGGGTGTTTGCCAATGAGTTGGCTCTTCATGTCACATGGCCAATGTATTGGAGCTTCAGCTTTAGCAAAAAATAAGCGTATCAAATAGAATATACAACATACTATCAAGAGACAAAAGTACTCATCAGAAACAAACTCAGATGTGACACAGATGCTAAAACCATCTGACAGAAAATTTAAAATAACTGTGATTCATACATTAAATCACCTCTAATGGCAAAGGTGAACAACATTCAAGACCAGGTAGGTAATTTAAGCAGAGATGGAAACCTTAAGAAATAGCAGAATGGAAATGCAAATAATGAAAAACCCAGTAAGGGGGCTTCCCTGGTGGTCTAGTGCTTAAGAATCCACCTTGCAATGCAGGGAACACAAGTTTGATTCCTGGTTGGGGAACAAGATCCCAAATGGCAGGGAGCAACTGAGCCCCCAAGGCACAACTACTAAGCCAGCGTGCTCCCAGCCTGGGTGTCACAGCTAGAGTCTGTGTACTGCAACCAAAGATCTTGATGCAATGAAGACTGCATTTATGCATGCACTCATGATGCAATGAAGATCCTGCGTGCTGCAATAAGACCTGACACGGCCCAATAAATAGAAATAATAAATTTAAAAATAAACAAAAAATGCAATAGGAATATGAAGAAATCTTTCAAAGAGTTCAAAGTGCACTTGTCTCTATATATCAACAAGGATTGGTCCAGGACCCTTTCTCCCATAGATACCAAAATCTGGAGATGCTCAAGTCTGTTAAATAAAATGACATAGTGTTTGCATATAACTAATACACATCCTCCCATCTACTTTAAATCTTCTCTAGATTACATATAATACTAAGACAGTTTAAATGTTATGTAAATGGTTGCCAGTATGCAGCAAATTCGAGGTTTGCTTTTTAAAAACACTTTCCGACATAAATCACAGCAGGATCCTCTATGACCTACCTTCCAGAATATTGGAAATAAAAGCAAAAATAAACAAATGAGACCTAATTAAAATTAAAAGCTTCTGTACAACAAAGGAAACTATAAGCAAGGTGAAAAGACAGCCTTTGGAATGGGAGAAAACAATAGCAAATGAAGCAACTGACAAACATCTAATCTCAAAAATATACAAGCAACTCCTGCAGCTCAATTCCAGAAAAATAAACAACCCAATCAAAAAATGGGCCAAAGAACTAAATAGACATTTCTCCAAACAAGACATACAGATGGCTAACAAACACATGAAAAGATGCTTAATATCACTCATTATCAGAGAAATGCAAATCAAAACCACAATAAGGTACCATTTCATGCCAGTCAGAATGGCTGTGATCCAAAAGTCTAC